>JADLZK010003518.1:0-75009 GCA_015847255.1 Hyparrhenia diplandra
ATACACGAGGTATGTGAAAAAAAAAAAAATCACAACCGTATAGGTATAGTAATGTTGAATCTCGCCACGCCTGCAATTTATTTTCGTGCACAATTATCCTGAAATATAGGAAGCTATCAAATTCTCGGTATCTGTAAAGCATATGATCTTTTTTTTTATGTGCCACATGTCAACCATTGGTGTGGGGGTGCATTGGAGAGACGGAAACCATCTTGTATTGTCCATACTTGATTGGTAAGATCCAAAACCGTGGTCCACCAGTGATTTTGGAAACCATCTTGTATTGAACACTATCGCATTTCTACATATGTCAATTGTGAAATGTCATTTCCATTAAAAAATATTGTGAAATGTCATTGGGCATTGATCCGTACTGTTTTTAACTTTTGTATGTTCTGCTTGCATTTGTGCTCTGATTCGGCCTAGGATGTTGTGGGAGCTCTCCCAGGCTCAGCAAACAGCTTGAGGCTACTATCGAGTCTGATTTAGAATCAGTATGCTAGGAACCCCAACTGGATTGCTCAAACAACTCAGATACAAGTAACTGTTCTGATAGTTTGATTCACGATCCCTTGGCCTCCACGGATTCCCTTTTTGTAGCCACACTCGTCAGGCTGTGTTGACTTGGCATTTGCTAGCTGTGCTTGGTTTGGGCCCACATGGCGGGCAACTCAACATGACACGGTAATCTATAAGTCCTATATAGGAGCTACCCCACTAACACTCCTTAACGGAGTTTCTCAACCCTATGATTGGTCCACGTCATTAGTAACTCTGCATGGCGCACCGGCTTATTCTATTTCTCGCTTTGCCGTTTCCCACGGCCTCTTCCTGGTCGTTCTCCTTCCCCCGTCGACCTTGCCTCTTCGACTAGGCACCATCAATTCGACCGCGAAATCGCCACCACAAATGCATGATTCCACTTACCGCCGCAAATGCAATCGAACAACATGAATCGCCGCTCGCTGCAATTTATAAATACCTCGCTCCGCCTCGCCGCTCCTCCGTCCTCGTGGACCAAGCGTCGCCTTCTCCTCACGCGCCAGCCCCCGGTGGGCCTCCGCCTCCGGCCCCTCATCACACCGGGCTGGACCCGGGCACCGCCTACACGCGCATGGAGGCCAGCCGCCCGCCGGGCGTGCGGAGCTCCTCGCCGCGGCGCGGCTCGGGAGGCTGGGAGGCGACGGTCCGTGCGCGAGACAGTGCGCCAGCGGTTCAGCGCGAGCGGGGGGAGGGATGCGACGGCGAGATGCGGCCGCGGCGGTTGTTAACGAGGCTGCTCCGCCCGCGAGCTCCTCCAGGCGCCGCGCCCATCGACGCGACCAGCGATGGGGCGTGGAACGCCTCCACCAACACCTACTCGTGGTCCGTGCCGTGGGCGGATACGCCGTGCCCGCCACCAGGTCCTCTAGCTCCTCGGCGTAGTGGGGAGCGCGGGCGTGGCGGGCGGGAGGAGCCGGGGAGGGCGGCGGCCCTCGCGACCTCGCGACGGGGGGGAGGCTGGAGCGGGCGGCTCGGTCGGGTGGATAAGGTTATGCGTGCGGTCGTTAAGTGCTCCCGAGAGAAAAAGGAGGAAAAAGAAAAGAAAAATAGAAAAAGGGGAAAGAGGAAAAAAAGAAAAAGAGGTCAAGATAAGATAAATTTTATGTATTCTTTAATTTCTCTTTACGTTATACATATTCCTATCCCGGCGTTTCAAGTAGAGTTGCGGGTGCCCTGATTTTCCACCGATCGATGCATGCAGGGCATGGGGGATTCAGTAGTTCTGCTTGAGCTTTTCTTAGATCTGATCATCTGAAACCGTCAACACCTCCTCTATTCTCCTAGATGTACTATTCACTATTCAGCATCCGGCATTGCAGTATTTGCTGGCCAGCAGGGCAACCGGCAAGCCACCAGTACGTAGTCAAGGACCGTAGATTATTCATGAGAACATTGAAGGATGTCCAGTTAAACTTCGGCAGGACAAAACAAAGCACTGCAATAACTAAATAGTACATTTTTGGACAAAAAGTCAGTCTGCATAGTGCATACACAAAGAACTTCAGGTCAGAAGTTAAAACATATACACAAATCATTATTTTTCTTTGCTTTTAGTGTTTCTACTACAAATCTATATCTTAGTTGATATGAAATGTTGTTTTCTAGGTGCACCTTTTCTCAAATTTTTCTAAATACACCATGGATATGCCTATTTCCGATGAAAAATAATAAATGACTGTGATCGCACACCGTTTTGGATATCTGCCAAACTCCACTAACAGAGGTAACTAAGATCCACTATCGTCTTGCAGAGATGATATCGTGAAATCCTCTCTTTATGATCGTTGTATTTTTCTTAATTCCGCGAAGAACGCGCGGGGAGATTCCCCTAGTTAAATTATAGGGAAGAACAGGCAATTATGCTCGGTTGGTAGAGTAGGACACCATCACCATCATAACCACTCTGCGTGTCGTCACGGCTTGCTCCAGCACTTTAGGAAGCTTCATTTGTATATATAAGGACCAAGTTAGAGTAGAGAGATCTAGATGAAGGAAAGAAATCTATGACTCATTCTCTCTTCTTTAGACACTCGACTGCTGTGTGTTGATTTCTGTAGGGTAGAGTCATAGATTGAGTGGAGATCAACCAGTGCAAGTAGCTAGAACCCAATGCAAGGAAAACACTGATGTCTCTTGTACCCACCCACGCACGCACCAGCCAAGCTTTGGATCTAACCACATTGTGTGAGAATGAGAGACATCAGGATGCGCTGTCGGACAGAAATTTCACCAAAACCGACTAGATTCTCCTGGGATGCCCACCGTTTGCGTCGCTGACGCTGTGGTCGAGGACCGACACCATGTGTCCTCTTTGGGTGCCCCAGCAGCTCTGAAGCTTGGCGTGCGTTATGGCTGAGTCACATTGGTTTTGCCCCTGTAGATGACAATCGATGTCTTGATGCAAGAACGTTGTATGGTCTTGATGCCTCGCTCTGGCCTTCCATCCTTCTCACTATGGCGGCGGGACTGCATAAACAGTGAGGTTAGAACTGTTATTCGACATGTTGTCGACTATCCTGTAACCTGGCGTAAACGTCTTCCTCTTCTACTGTAACTCGTCCCAGTGGGCCGAACTTCTTTTTGAATGAAAAGGTGGGGAAGCTCTCCACCCGGTTCGCTTTTCAAAAAAAAGTCTTCACGTCTCTAGGCCCATCATGGATCTCGTCTGGGCAACTGCTGCCGTGGAGACTTTACTTCTTTGAGCTCATGCAACTCGTCTCAAACTGCTGTGCCGGCGAGCCGAGCAGTAAGATGGACACCGCCTCAGCGGGGAGTGGTGAAGATCAACTCGGATGCTGCCCTTTCAAGAAACTCCAGAAGGGCTTCACTAGCAGCGATAGCAAGGGACCATAGTGGCAGATTCCTGGGCGCCTCAGCTCGGTGGTGGAGGGATTACCGACCACGAAGTTGCGAAGCGGCCTGCAGAGAAGGAATTGATCTTGCGACAGGACTGAACCTGAATTCTATTACAATGGCTTCAGATTGTGATAATATAATCAGAAGTTTGAAGAGTCCTGGTCTAGGCAAGTATGGACAGATTGCCATTGAAATTAAAGAGAGAGCTAAGGAATTTCAAAGCGGTGAATTTTGTGCATGAGAATAGGAGAATGAATGTAGATGCACATTGTATAGCTAGAAGTTCTTTATTTTTAGAGACGGGCAGACACGTCTGGCTACTGTCGCCGCCTGAGGGCGTTTGTAATCAAGTAACCAACCATGAATAAATAAAAGTGGTTGTTCCTAAAAAAAAAAAAACTGCTGCCGTGGAGAGCAAAGCTCGCCGGACATGGATTGGCTGGAACCTAATGGGCGATGGATGAACAATGACGCCCCCCACGTTCCCTTATCTTGTGCTAGGGTCGCCTATTGGCAACCACACGGTAATGTACGAGTTTGGTGGGGGTGAAGGGTGTGAGTTTTGGTAATCTTTGTATTACCGTAACCTGACATTGGTTGTAACAAAATTCCTTTTATTTTGTTTAATGAAAAAAACGTGCTAAAGCATGATCTCAGAAAAAACACATTGTTCTGTACATATGCAAGAGATTATCTAGTTCTAATCTCACATTATTTCAGTTGATGAACATGCAAAGTGATGGATTTCAGGGATGGTCGAAGCTATTTGATACCATGGGAGGGAAATCAGGGTGCATATACGTGTAAAACATATCCAACCGCATGCCAAATGCACAAGCAACCTGGTCGTCTGCAGACTGCAGCCAGCTGCGTATGCTCGCCAACACTCGGCGCCTTCGCGCAAGCGCAGCACCCACCGCACCCACCGTTGTACCGTTGCCCGGCCACAAACATGCTGGGCTTCACAACGTGGGAGGGGAACTCTGCGGTCTAGCCAGGGTGTGGCTGTGGCTGTGTTAATAACTCTGGTGTGGCTGTGTCAGACCCTGCTTCTGCATTTGAAGCAAGTAATGACGCGAGATATGTATTCAAGTCTATGCAACAACAAATTAAGAACATGGTTCACAACGGGCTCAAAATGAAGAGGAACAATAGTACCGAGGCCATAGTGACGGCAAGAACTCAAAGAGCACACGTGCAGTTAGTTGACATGACGGCAAACACAACTGAAGAATGGAGCGGGAGATAGCGTTGAAGGGGGGAGATTTAGAACACGGTCCAGCGATTTTGGAAAACATCAACTATTTTTGACTTTTCACTTGCCTGTTAGATTACACCATGGCTCAGGTCCACTTCCTTTGGCATGGTTCATGGACGGTGGTGCTTTGGCTGTTACTGATAGCGAGCAAGAACCATGACTACACTGAGAAACAGATCAGAGATGGATCCTACCCTATCTCATGTACACAAACCATTTCCAAAATTCAAAGAATTCAACTGTTGACAAATGGTACTTCGATTCTACATAACTCTCAGCTTCCCACAGAAAGGAACCGAAAGCAACTGCCTCCAAGACCAGATGATTCAGCTCTGCAAATGTGATTGTTACCATTCTACCATCCTTTGCGTTGACTGAACCATCGTCCAATACTTTGATGTCTGGCCGTCCAAACAACGCCTGAGTTTGCTTCTCAATCAGTGAGACGGCTTCCTTGGATCTGATAGTAGCATATCTTTGCAATGTATCAGCATCCAGTTGCGTGACATAAGACTTCAACTTGTTTGGATTTGATTCTTTGTCGTCCAAACTTATCTCCTCCCCATCAGGTGTTATCTGTACTAAGGACTCCATATCCCAGAATGGATTAGGTTGTAGGTTTTCAAATACTATCTGCTGCTTGGGGTTTGGTGGGAGAGTCTTCATAGTTTTCTCAAGTTGGAATCGCTCATCCACCCTCTTCAGGAAGTAACCATACATGATGGATGCTGCATACAGCTTTCCAAGATTCAAGTTGCTGATTTCAACAACAGTATCCGGCGGTGCTGCTATCTTTTCTCCCATGATAAGATTGAGATGGTTTTGTATCATCTCAAAAGCGTCTGCGGAGTGTATGCTTTGCAATTTATCCTCTTGATTAGGCAATGCAGACATGTCATGTAGAGGGCCACCCCCTGGTAATAATGCAGATGTCATAGATATGTCATTATCCATGAACCTATATATAATCCAACAGTATATAATCTCTTCTAAGGCATTCTGCCTTTCCTTCCCTTTGATTTCTGCAATTCTCCTGTAGTACAATTAGCTTATCACCAATTAGTAAATTATTAAGTGTAATAATTGACGTGACTACAACTATATTTACATGATTCAATGGAGGGTAGAACAATAACATCAAAGCCTTCTAGTCCCAAGCAAGTAACAGCAGGCTATCATCTGAATCAGTCAATCCAGAATCTACTTAGCTGCCTTGTTTTCCCTATCTCTACTGCCAAAATTGTTTCTGTTCTTTTCAACTTATATACTGTCTGAACTGTAGCCTTTTGCATACAGAAACCATTTTTTTCTCAATGTTGTAAGACTAAATGTGTATCATTATTCATGGATGAACAAAATAGCAGATATGATGATCGAGTGCTTGCTGCTGATTTGAAGGAGACAGTTCTAAGGAAATGAAGGAACTTACTTATAGAGGAGGTCCTGGGGAACTTTTGAGGCTTCTTCGCTTTGGGCAGCTTTCTCTGATTGAAGGTTTTCAAGTTGCTGATCAACTGTTGCAGGGATAAGGTGAGGATGTGATTGTAGTATCTGAACCAGAAGCTGACCACTTGGAGACTCAAATCTAAGTGGAGCAAGACGTGTGTAGCCATCACCAGATTCTGCTTTTGCTCTAATCTTGAACGTCCTTGTACGGTAATTATGAATCTGGAATCCAGCTTTGGAACCTATTAATTTGGAATGAATGGTACAAGGAAACCCCTGCAGAACAACAAGCCATCATCACTTGACCCAGAATAACTTTTCAAAAAGTGGGATGTAGGTTGCTCGTATATAATACAGCATTAGAATTGCATAGATAAGTAGTGCCACACAGCATCATGAACATCTAGGTTCAGCAGAACAGTTCAAGCATAAGAAAGAATGAAATGCAATGATTACCATCATGTGTTCAGAAAGAGCCGCACAGCACTGAGAAAATCAACTACACAACGGACACAACACAACCAACTTCAACAAATGCATCAAAATTTAATAAAACCGAGTGATCCAAAACATTTATGGTGTAAGTACCAGACATGTTTTCACAATTCAAGTTAGACAGATTGGCATGCTATACCATTACATGATAAGCATCATGAACAGAAAATCCTCATAACATAAATATCAAATGCTAAGACAGCACAGGCCTTTTTATCTATCTTTATGGTCTGAGGAACTTTCAGGGAAGGTTTGTATTCAATTTTTAGCATTCAAGACACTGCTATTTTTGTAGATTAAATCGAATTGCATACCAGTATTAAATAAACTGCAGATATCTTTCCTATGAATGGACAGCACACCCGCACTCCAACGTTGGCGGTTGTTGCAATAGTGCACACAGCAGAGGAACAGCAAACAAAACCTCAAGAACCACAGCCCAGATTGGCACTGACCACAGTCAACAGGTTCTCAAAGTTCACTAAATTTAAGTAAAGCCAACCATGTTCCCACAAATTATGCTTCAAACCTTATTCGCAACCTGATCTACACAAACATCAGTGGCAATCATCATGAACAGCCCAAATCCTCACAACCTGATCTACATAAACGTCAGTGGAAAACACATAGGAATTTAGTGAACAACTGAGCCAACAAAAATGATATTTTAAGTACCAGACAGATGTTTTTACAACTATACGAAGGTTTGGCATGCCATGCCACTATATGCGATCAACATGAACAGCCAAAATCTTCACAACTGAAATATCCAATGCAAAGGCAGCCCAGGCCTTTTAATGTATCCATTTTTATGATCTGAGCTACTTTCAGTGACAGGTTCTATACTCAATTTTCAAAGACACTATCATTTCAGTAGGTTAGGTAGTTTTGCATATCAGTTTTGAATAAAGTGCAGTGCAGGTATCTTTTCGTCAAAGCACACTCAGAACACTAAACACTATGGCATGTAACTCCAGCGCTTTGAAAAAGAATGATTGAGAAGCTGTCACAACAGTGTATGCATCGCAAGGCAGAGCAACAGCACATAAAACCTCATACAACACAGACCAGATTAGCACCAAGAGCAGGAACTCAGAGGGTGCTCACTGCTCAATTTGAGCAGTTTCCACAAATTATGCTTCAAACTTTATTCTGCAATCCGATCTATACAAATACAAAGTCCAATTCGAGGAACTAAACGCCCCTACCAAACTCTGTTGCAAGGAATATATCACACATACATGAAACAGCCAGCTGGTTAACTCAGCTAGATGGCACTACTAGTCTATAAACGCAATAATCAACAAGTCAGCAGCAGCAGCACACCTGCCGAGAGGCGGTGCGGTAGCGGTACCAATACCGGCGGGAGCCATACACGCTCGTAATCGCCGCTAGAGAGCACGTCGTGTACAGAATAAGAAATGGGTGGAGGCATGGGAAAGGGAGGAGCCACCTTGCAGAAGAGCCTGCCGGACTCCATCACGGCGGCGCGCGGCCTGAGGCCACATGACGAGGAGGCGGTGGCGGGGGATGGCGCGGCGAGCACGAGCGCCGCTTCGGCCCATGCCGGCATCGCGGCGCGGGCGGGGGACGCGGAGGGCTCAGGGCAGCGAGAGCGACGGCCTGGGCTGGGGAGCAGAGCAGGGCAGGCAGGAGAGATTCCGTCGGCTGTTTGGGTTCCTCCGCGACAGCGTGCGAACGGGCTGAGGTTTTTTTTTTTTTTTTTTAATCGGGAGCGCGTGCTCCGCCTCCGCTACCTGTGTTGTGCGCCGTCCGTCCAGGTCCAGGCGGAGTCGGGTGCGCACGGCACGCGACGGCCGCGACCTGCGCGCACGCCATGCGACTGCGATGGCGCCGATGCGATACGTGTGAGGCAGAGCCAGCCGTTTTGCCGTAAGGGCAACCACAACGTGCATGTCAAAAAGTGGCATTAGTTGTCGACTCTAAAAACAAAGAACAAGTGTATCCCAACCCCACAATGTGTAGCGAGGCTTTCTTTGCATGCGCATGTATATGTGGTGTGAGTGGTGTGTTGAGTGATAGAGATGAGAGAGAGACGATTAGACAAATTGAATAGTTTTTATTCTCTTGAGGTCGACCACGGGCTTGTGATGCATCCTAGCTTAAAGGCTAGGCACATGATGTATAAGATCGATTTCGCCATTCATTTACTAATACCACCTTTTTATCACATTGTGGATGCCCTAAACGTACGGGGCACTGGCGCACTGCAGAAAAGTTAGTTGCCACGAAACACACAGGAAGGCAACCTATGTCTTGTAGCCAGGGATGCCCATGATTGCGTCTTTCCGTTGGCATGCTACTGCAAGCATATCATGCTCATTTGGTGGGCGCTGCTGCAACCTGCAAACGTATCGTCTTCCAGGGAGAGTAGGAGACAGTTCACAGAATCAGAATCAGAGTCCACTGACAGTTCACAGAATCAGAATCAGAGTCCACTGCTGGTGGGGGGTAAAAAACAGCAGGCAAGCCACAGAATTAGCATGATCAGTTGGGCCAAGAAGCCAAACTTTAAGGGAAATCACGAATTTTTTTATGCAAACTAAGGTCTAAGAGCATACTATACAATAAAAAAAACCATGCTACAAACTCAGAAACTAAGCATTTCCGAGTATGGAAACAGAAACAGGAACGACTAATGCTTTGAGGATTCTAGGGCTCTCCTACCAAGTTCAGTTTATTGTGTAGGGTACACAGCCACAAAATGGTGTGGCACTGACAAGGCTCTGAAAGCTCACAAGATCTGATTACATCTCCCTTTGCTCAGGGGCAGGGAGGTTACAAGCACCAAAAACGTCCAAAAATGTAACAAATTTATAATAACTCATCAAAGGGACGGAGGGAAAAAACATCATTCACACGTCCTTTAACAGCCAACACATTCGGTACTCCAAAAACAGGAGTGAACTCCATTGGCGGCTTCTTCTTCTGAACATGAAACACCATGGAACCCAGATAATATTAAGGCTTGAGGCCTCAATCAAATGTTGGTGATAAGCACTCTTCGACCATATCCAGTAGGTTTGGGTTTTCCAATGCAGCCGCAACACGTTCTTTGTCGTTCAGTTGCTTATTCACTGCAACAAAGAAATAACTTATATATATGATGAGATATACTCAGCCAAGCGATTGTTGTGGAACTATTGCAGAAGCTGTAGAACACATACCAGCAGCTTCAGTTGCGTGTGATCCAGGGGCAACCCTTATGTCCACCTATATAATAGTTAAGATTCAGATGGTTGTCTAAATTTTCTCACGAGGTAACAATAGATAGAAAGAGAGCATGCGCACAAACAATGGACGAAGAAACAATTTTCCTAACATGTTGAAGACTAAAAAAGATTTTTAGAAAAACTTCCAGATTTTTCTTAGTAAATTGCATTTCTCCCTGTAAAATCAAATATTTTTTATGAAATGTAAAGAATGTATGTACATGAGCCACCGATTTTCTAACCATTTCAGCGACCAAGTTTTTATGTGCAACAAAGGTGTAACCATTTTATAATTCAATCTGAAAGGCAGACATTTCAGGCCCATTGACCACCTCTCAAAAAAAAAGTAATTACCAGCAAAACTATCCCTTATGACAACAGTATGCTAACATAAATGCCATGCCTATCACAGATTTCTAGAACTGGCTGAACTGCACTTGATGGTAACATATGAAACCCTGATTGCTCTAGCAAAATAATATTGATAGTGTAAATTGTACCATAATAAGTACTTTGTCTCAAGCTCTACAATGACAACAAACCTTGTAACGAGGAGGGAGACTCATTACAAGTTTCACACGTATGCAAAGGCCAATAATCGTTGCCATACTGCAGTGCTCCACTGTTGGGGTGAAAGTAACCCTGATGCAGAGCAAATATGAACATCAAGAGTGAGATTCGGTACCAATCCTTAATTGTACATCCAAACAAAGAAACATAGATATATGAGAACTTACCTGACATAATTACTTTCATCATTGAGTTCAATTGAGTCTTCAGTTACCACATTCAGCTGTTCCAGTGAGTATGGGTGCTCTGGATCCTTTATATCTCTAATGTGATGTAAGAACATTAAGGACCCAACCAAATTGCTAGGATAGAGAAACTCATCACCAATAAATGGAAAAACAAGCTTCACTACATTTGTAGGAAATCATAAAGAAGGATATCAAATATTTCCAGCTGGTCTATGGGCTCTGCTGCATTTTCATCTGTTGTCTCTGGTGCCTGTCGGACACGCCTTTCTTTTTTTCTCATGGATTATAGGATTAGCATTGATTAACCCCATAGCCATTTCTATGAAATGCAATGCAGTTAACTTTAGATGAGGAAAACAAATTCCTGCAAGTCAAAACAAGTGACAATGTGTTAGCAACAGTATCTTGTTCAAAGTGCACAAGCAAATTATACCATAAAATGTTTGCCAAAGAATATTTATTTTGCAGGCTGCACTATGAACGCAACCATTTGTGACCGTTATGCAAAACAATCGCTTGTTTGCTAAGACATTGGAGTGCAAACTAGTTCCTTGGAGGTTGTTTACAATCAAATGTCCCTTTGCTTATTGGAAAAAGAAAATTAATGTTCAGTTGACCAAACATAAAAAGCCTAAAAGGAACACATAATTCATCCCAATCAGTTCAGTTGAATCCCAACAAAACCAGGCATTCAAGTCAATAACTTGGCAGAACACCACCCAACATCTGCAAAGGAACATGGAGCTTGAAAATATTCACGATATTGCACAGTTGCTTCACCCCATCCACTTCTGATTATCCTCATTCGAACAACTCAATCAATGCTAATTCCCAAGACAAAGTACCCTAAGTGGATAATGGTGTCACTCAACGAAATTACATGTAGAAGAGCAACCAAAGAACCTTCCCTCAAACTTGGGAAGCCAGGCAAAAGAGTCCGGACGAGATAGAAGTTATTTGTTTCTCCTCTGTACATTAAGAAAATAAAAATTCATGACATGCTACTCCAAGAAAATTCAAAAGATGCTAGAAAGTACTCATACTTGCTTCCAGTGGCAGGCCTGGCCGGAAAATATAGGTAGGATGAACAAGGCACATATTTCAAAGCTAACCAAGATTTGGGTTCAGCCATGTATATACCATATTTATATGGGTGTCATATAACTACTATAGTCTAAACAGTAAATTGATGGTATAGACAAAGATTGAAGTGTTATCCCTCACATGAAAAGCACACAGGAATTTTGTTCCATCATCCATATACTTACATCGAATGATCAAAACATCAGAAGATAGATAACCTGTATCTATTAATTTGAGAAATAAATCTTCATTTGAAGGTGTTCATTTCACGAAATATTTTATTCAATAAGTAGATAGTTCGGGCCCTGTTTGGCAGGATTTCTTGGGGATTCAATTGTGTCTTCTCTGACTTCTTGAGTTAAATTCTTCAAATGCTAGCTTAAGAAATGGCTTCACAAGAGGAACTGCAGAGGGAGAAGCTGACCTACAAGGATGAAGCCACCTAAGCGTGGCTTCTCCAGCTTCTCTGGCTTCATGATGAGTCTAGATACAAAGAAATCTTACCAAATAGGACCTAGGTGAATATGTAACAAAAAAAAAGTATTTGAACATGGAGTTTAACAACAGCAGATTACCCTTCAACTTCTCCCTCGTAAACAACATTACAACAGCATCAGCATTAGAACTTTGTTAGGTACTTGGGGCCAAGCAATTCCATGAATTGGTACTAAGACACTCTTCAAATCTATAAAATTACGCAATTGGCTGATGAGCAATCTAATTTTGTACCCACTTTTTTCCAAGAACCCAACATAATTTGAGTATTCAGCAAATCAAAGTTCCAACTAGCAAGTGCCAAGTACCAACCACGGAATGTAGGGACTGGACGTTTTTTTTTTTTTGGTACCATTTCTTTGCAAAGGATGAGACAGCCATATGTGCTGTTGTGTGAGTGCTCGTAGGGGCACCTCTCGGTCCTCACCTCCTAGGCACCCTTGTATGCCCACACACGCAGCGTGCACGGTATTCCCACACACGCGTGCGGTATTCAATGAGCCAACTTGGCTCGGCAGCTCACTCTATGCTTTCCCACACACCCCAATGGCTGAAGCCGGTGGCGAAATCGTGCCCGCCAATCGCCGTGGCGGCTCGAACAGGGGAAAAGTGATCGGCTCACGCTGGACAACAGAAATCGAAAAGGATGAAGAGAACCGATCTCTCTCCAGCTCGGTCTATTTCGCAGTTTGACCACTGCCATCAGCCAAGTTAAATCGGGCTTGACCTATAATAGAGAAACACAACTAGCTCGGCCTCACGTGTTCATCTTCCCTCAGCGCTCACGCCATGATTTGGGAGGAAAATTGAAGGGAAATCTGTAGCTGTTTCTACTCGAGAATTGTACATCAACTAGCCATCTGTTCCTACAGCTCACTTTCAAAGCTGTTCCTACAGCTAGAGGAGATTGGAGACAGGAGGCTCACCTAGGAACTTCGGGCGGACGTTGCGCTTTGCGGGTCGCGGTACTGGCGTCGCCTCCTAGTAGCGAGCAGTCCGTGGGGAACGGGTGGGGGCGCCGGTGACCTGGCTCCAAACCTAGGGACGGCAGCGGCGAGGGGAGAAGGCGGACTCGCCCTCCTGTGTGCGTCGGGGAAGTAGGCGGACTCGCCCTCCTGTGTGCGTCGAGGAAGACGACTTGGTTACTAGTGATCCATTCCAACTTGGCTACAGCCTTTTGTGGGCCTTACGGCCGCGTGTTGGGCCTGCTCGCATACAACTATACAGGCTAGGTGACGAGCTGCAAAGCCCGAGCGCGACCGAGCAGTGCTCGTCTTCTTGGCCGGGAAGAAAGAAGAGCGAAATACGTGTATGCCATTATGAAAGTTGGTCGATACGTGTATGCCATTGAAAATTGAGTTGGCACCTGTGTGCCATGGCGTAAATTTTTGTTACCTGTATGCCATTCTGGATGGATGGCTGGCTAACAGAGGCTAACGGAGGTGAAAAAGACCATTGTGCCCTTCATCTTGTTTGTGTTGGCTGTACTGGTTTGTGCTGCTCGTTTTTTTTTTTTTTTTTTTTTTGACAAGGATTGTGCTGCTCGTTGGTAGTTAAAATCATATATGCATGGAAAAAGTCATTTTATTGAATAATATTGCATAAATAATTTTAATAAAAACGGACAACATGACATTTAATAGGAAGAAATAATCCACAGTGATAAATAATAGCAACAATATTCGTCACATAACCTAGTTCCCAAACCACAAGTGTTTCAAATTACATGACTGTTGCATAAAACATCACAACAAAAGCAATAGTTTTTCCAGACCACAAGCTGAAGTTGGTGAAATCAGCATCCACAATTTTGTTAAAGCTAAACCATCGACCAGGGCAATTGGAAGAAATAATCCGAAATTCTAGGTTGAAACTACTGTTGGAGTCCATCCTACAGATGAACAGCAGCCCATGCTCGTCACAAATTCATCAAGCAAATAAAATTGGAGAGGCAAATTGAAGTTACCTGCTGCTGCGCTTCGGAGATGGCCTGGAAGCCCGTCCAGGCGCCCGGCCTCCACGGTCAGCGGCCTCCCCGCGCGCCCACACGCACCCTACGCCCGATCTAGGTCATGGGCGGAGCGTGGGGAGAAGCTCTGGGGAGGGGGAGGGGGAGGGGGCGGCCCAGGGAGGAGAGGGCCGAGCTGGGCACGCGCGCCGGCCTAGCCGGGGGCGAGGAGCGCCGGCGCTCTTCACTGGCCGGGCGACGGGGAGGGGCTCCGCTCGTCGCGGCCTTCACGCGAAGAAGAGGAGCCGCGGGGGCGGGCGTAGCGTCGGACAGGAGCGCTCTCGGGACAGAGCCGGCAGCGACGGGATTTTTCCTGGAGGCCGGTGCTCCTCTTCTTTCTGTCAAGGGCAAAATTGTCAAGTGATATAGATGGTCCCGCCCGTCAGAACCAAAAGTCTGTTAAGTTTTTAACGAATAGGTGACGGAATGGCGTGTATGTAAAAAAAAATTTCGTCGTGGCGGCGCGGTGCCAACTCAATTTTCAGTGGCATACACGTATCGACCAACTTTCATAATGGCATACACGTATTTCGCTCAAGAAAGAAAAGGGACCTTGGCTGGCGATGGCGGCGGCGATGGAGTTCCTGGAGGCGCAGGGCGCGACCCGCCGGAGCTCGCGGAGTGGTACGCGGCGTTCGCCGATCTGTACCAGCGGAAGCTATGGCACCAGCTCACCCTCAAGCTGGATCAGTTTCTCGCGCTTGCCGTCGTCCAGGTCCGCATGATTCCATTGTTAATGATGATGTATCGTTTTGTTTTCCTACCCTAGTCGGTTTTTCTTCTGGCGTGCAGCGTGGGACTTGATCTGTTTAGGGTTAAAGAGGGGCACATTTTTACCTGTGCCCGTTAGCTTTTAAGTTCAATGCTGTGCGCTGCAGCGCGCGGAGTATAGATGGTAATCTCATATGGGTGAGGTGTTTGTGTGGGTTAATTATGTTAAGAGAACACCATCATGCAATACTGTCTATCATTGTAGGTTCGAGTTCGATTATAGGAGCATGCATACCTAAGTTTGGATTCTATGTAATATATGTTTCTACTACACTCCTAGAGTTTTTTTTTTTTATACTACACTCCTAGAGTTAAAAATGTTTGAGTTTTTGTTTCTTTTAGTTTACTAGTCCTACTTGCTATGGTTTTGATTGTATACACATCTACCATTTCCTAGTTGTAAACATGTTGTAGCTGTTGTAATGTGACGTATCTTTAATATATCTCTTGGGCTTCACAAATAATTACCCATTGTGAATACATACTTGTTGCTTGTGCTCAGAATTTTGGTTGCTAACTCTATTTTTTTTTCCACAACGGTCACCCGAATTTCATTACTTTCGCAACGAAATTACAATGTTTGAAATTGAGTTCTTACCAACGCCTTACCGCTAGAGTTCAACCACCCCCCATCTAAGCACACACAGGGAGCCTAAATGGGGGGAAAAGAGCCGGGCAGCCCAGATGAGCTCCCACATCAAAACACCAAACCAACTCCTTAATACATTTAAGGATGGAAAGACACCACAACTACTAAAGAACTAAAACGAACTACAAGAAAGCTAGCCTAGCCCATTTCTTGTATTCGACACTTAGATTGCGCCACCTCCAGCATATGGCACCAACTGCTTCTCCTGGACTCGCCCCGCTTCATTACGCTTGTGGAATGTCAGAGCCGCCGTCTTGATCAATTCAGCACCAGCAATCACTTGCACCTTTAGATCTTCATTCAAGAAATCTGCCCAATATGTAATAAGCGAACACATTAAGCAAACAATCTCGGTAGGGGATTGAACACGTTTTTTTCTCAAAGCAAATCAGGTTACGTGTTTTCCAAATTGCCCAACACACCGCCGCAAGTCCAAACATATGCATATTAGTTGCTTTCGGCAAAATACACTATACCCATGCCCAATATTGTTCCCAGTTGGCTGGTCTAAATTGTATCCCAAATGAGAAAGCAATCAAGCTCCAAATATATTTAGCCGATGGACATTCGAAAAAATGTGATCCACACTCTCTTTCTCCGCACGGAAGGAACACAAAGGTGAACCGTTCCATTTACGCTTCAACAGATTGTCTTTTGTCGAATTACTTTTTGATCAACTAACCACATAAAAATCTTAATCAGTAGTGGAATCTTGGTTTTCCACAGGACTTTATATTTTTTTCCCCATTCCTGTCTCGCGCTCAAAAGTTTATACATTGATTTTCTGAAAAATTTCAGATTTTTCTAAGTCCCATTTGGGCCTATCTTTCCGGGATGACAAGCCACATCTAAAGGTTATATCTTGTAATCTCCTTAATTGATTACGGTGATCCTCATAAAGCCACCTTCTAAAAAGTTAGTTTCCAATTTCTCAACTTTAACTCTGCTACCGAGCTCTCCTTATCATTACCGATAGCATACAAATCGGGGAATTTGTCGGCCAAGGATGCTTGGCCACACCATTTATCCACAACCTTTAAACTGGTATTTCTCCCATTTCCTAAAATCATGGACCTACCCTTGAGATAATAATCTCGATTTTCAACAGATCATTCCACACGTGGGGAATTCTTTGGATTATGTTTCAAATTACTCACAATTCCTTTCTTCATGTATTTTTTGCTAATGATCTCATTCCATATACCACTACCATTCTCCACCTTCCACCACCATTTACATAAAAGACTTATATTCATTCTTCTCAAATCCTTAATCCCCAAACCCCCTTTGCTTTTGGGCTTTAGTGATTATATTCCACTTAATAAGATGGTATTTTCTTTTTAAATTTCCTCCTCGCCGGAAGAATCTCCTTCCGGCAGTATCAATTTTGTTTAGGACTGTCACAGGCAGCCAGAACATAGACATTGCTTAATTGGCAAGTTGTTAAGACAGCATTTATCGGGGTTAGTCTCCCACCAAAGGATAAGGAGCTACCTTTCCAAAGCCCTCTAATCTTTTCAAGACTTTTTTTCATAAATGGGAAGCCAATCCACTACATGTAACCTGGATCCGGATCTTTCGAAACCCCAGATACTTGATAGGCCATTCCCTATAGCACAATTGAACATGTTTGAATAAAACACATTTTTCTCATCATCATGCCTAATCATCATTACCTCACTTTTTTGAGAAATTGATTTTTAACCCGACATGTTTTCATACAGATATAAGAGAAGCTTTAATGAGTTGCTTGCTCTGCATCATCTTGAAGACACAAGATAGTGTCATCGGCATATTGAAGCACAACAACCCCATTTTCCACAAATTCGGGCACTAGACCTCTCGATGATCTTATTTTTTTGAGCCACTGTAATCATCTTAGCTAATGAATCATTTTGCTATGTTAAACAGAAAGGGGACAGAGGATCCCCTTGTCTTACTCCCCTTTTGATTTGAAGTAACTTCCTACTTTGTTGTTCACCTTTACACTAACAGTCCCAGTACTCATCACAGCTTGAATCCACTCACACCATCTATCTCCAAAGCCTCTATTTTTAAGCATGAAAATAAAAACCTCCGTTGATTTTATCATATGCCTTTTTCAAGTCTAGTTTAAGAACTAGACCATCTTTCTTTTTATTTTGGTGTCATGCAAAACCTCATGCAGAACCATGATACCATCCATAATGTTTCTGTTCTTAATAAACCCAGATTGACATCTGTGGATAATCCTGTCCATAACACTTTCCATTCTCAAGGTTAGGGTTGCTAACTCTATTAATCGGTGGAAATGTGAACCTTTGGAAATTGTTTCTTATTTACACAAGCTCACTTATGTTGGTACAGAATCACAGTTCATTGGACTTAATTGTGATTAATACATATGATGCAATATGGAATGACTTCCCTTCAAGCACCAATTACATAAAGTCTTATTAATCAACATTGCGCTATAGGTAGTTTTCTTCCTAAAAGCAATGGATGAATAAATCTTCAGTTATCATGTTGCAATTGCATCATGACTGCCACATCTATGTTGTGAAATTATAAAGTACTCTTATCACATTCACATGTAGATTCATTCTTCCACAGATACTTTGATTTTATCAACAGTTTGGTTGCCCTTTTACTGTATTTACCCACTGCACTGATCGCTTTGTGTGTGTCCATTCTTTTTTCAGGCGGGCGATGCTCTGATTCAACTTTATAATCATTTCATCTCTGATTTTGAGACAAAGATCAATCTTCTTAAATTTGCTCACTTCACAGTCGTAGTTTCACGCCAGTATTTGGACAAGGATGCTGGTATAAACTATCTTGAAGGCGTAATTTCAAAACTACGTGATACCCGGGAATCCCAGGTTGAGGACTCCGTTCTGTATGTAAAGATGCAAATTGCAACATTTCTTCTTGAGAAAGGGAATCAAAAGGATTGTAAGAAGTTGCTAGAAGAGGGCAAAACCACTTTGGACAGCATGGTTGATGTTGATCCTTCTGTACATGGTACCTATTACTGGGTGTGTTCTCAGTATCATAAGTCCCTTTTTTTTTTTTTTTTTTTTTTGAAGTTTCACCGGGGAGGCGCTCCCCAATGAATATATTCAAGTGCCCTAAAATGGGCGATAACCTCGTTTTTGAGGAAAACGAGGCCAAACCCCGTCCGATTAATTGTGAAAAAACCGACTAAAACCGTACAACATACAACGGCCTCGGCATCGAGGCGAGATTGTGGCCTAATCCACAAAAACACACAACAGCCCCGGCACAAGGGGCAAGTTGGCCCCAAAATGGCCTCGATACAACACACAACATGGCATATCCGCGATAAGAAATCAGAGACATGCCCAAAGACAAGGACAACAATAGCACGACCAAAAACATCGACGAGGAAGAAACAACCAGACATAAGGCTCTTCAACGATGCCTCCAGGGAGGTGAATGGCGTCGCAACGCAATCATCGTTAGCCAGCGGAGCTTGGCAAGGCTTTCGCCTAAGCCATTTGTCGAGGTGTTGAGCGGGCGATCACGGAGACAACAAGTGGTTCTTCAATGACGCCTTCACGAAGGAGAATTCGTCACCGCCCCGACTCGATCCGAGCTGAGCTTTTCGCCCGAGCGTTGCCTTGCTAGTGCTCGTGTTGACCCGCCCGAGATGGAGGAACGCTTGCCACACCGCGCCGATGCCTTGGCGGGAGGGGTTGCGGTCGCCGCCACACTGCACGGAGCCGCATCGACTCGCCGTGGCAGGAGGCGCGCACCAACATACCTCCGGGCAGAGCTTTCCGGCCGCCTCCACACCACGTGGAGCGCAGCGGACTCGCCCACGACCGCGGGAGGCGCGCACCGTAGGCGAATGTCGGCCGCCGCCGCACCGCACGGAGCCGCACCCGGACTTGCCCGTGTTAGTGGGAGGCGCGCACCGACTCCCGGCACGGGGGCTTTCCGCCGCCGCCACACCATGTGGAGCCACTTTCGGGGACTCGCCCACGATAGCGGAGGCGCGCGACCGAGAGCAATGCCGGCCGCCGCCACACCATGCGGAGCCAAACGGACTTCGCCCGCAATGGTCGGAGGCGCGCGACCGGCACCACGAAGCACGCGCAGCCCCGCCCGGCAAGCTCGCGACCAACCGTGTGCACCGCGCCACCGGCGGGACCCCGCAAAAGGAAGCCGAAGAAGAAAGCGGACATGGCGCCCCACCGCCGGCATGCCCGCGGCCGAACAAAGACGCCCGCGAGAACCACTCCAAGTACCCCATCCGGCACCACCACCGTTGAGCGCAGAGGCGCCGCTTGTCGACAACCACCATCCCCGACGCCGGTGCTCGGCACCAGAGGACGCCAGATCTGGTCGCAGGCAAGAAGATGGCGGTCGAGACGCCGCAGCCCATCATGCCCGGAGCTAGGGCCTCGGGCGGCGTCACTTCCCGTACCTCGCCAAATAACGGCGGGACCAGCCTGTGGGAAGGGAAGCCACGATGGGGGAGGGATGACCGGCCGCCACGCCGGCTAAGACCGGCCACCACCGCCGACGCCGGAGCCGAAGGAGAAGGTGAGGCCCGCCGCTAGCCCGCCGAGGCAGCGTGGCGCCGCCCGTCGTTGAGGACCGGGACCGTCTGGCGGAGCCGGGCCGCCGCCCACTCCACCGACGAGCGCTGGCCGAGCGGCCGCGCGCCGAGGACGACGCCCGCGCTGGCGCAGGCTCAGCCTCTCGCAGATCCGCGCAAGAAGACCCTCCGCCGCCGCGAGCCCGCGTCTCCGCGGCGGCCTACCACCACCAGGAAGGAGAGCTCGCCGCCGCCTCCAGCAATCCCTCGCGCTGCCTTGCCGGCGGGCTGCCGCGGGGCGGGCGCCGGCGTGGGAGGAGGAGTAAAGGTGGCGGCGACCTAGGGTTAGAGTCGCCGCCCGTGTCGCCGCGTGGGAGCGACGGGGGCCGTCCGCGCGACAAAGACTTTTCAGCGATGGTCACTGAACTCTACAGAAGTGCTCTTCTTTATCTTGCATACACAACAGTCGAGTCACTTTCAGAACCATTCAAACAGGTTTCACATATTACTCCCTGCTTATATTTTGATACCAATAGATTGGGTTTATTCTTACAGTTTCTGATAGGGTGTATATGAGTTTCAGAACCTGGCATTTGACCTCTCACTTGCTGCTTTATTGGGTGAAAACATTTACAACTTTGGGGAGCTAATTGCCCATCCGATCGTAAGTACAAGTTTTGCACTCGATTGTTCGTGATGTCTTCTTTAGAACTGAGTGCTTGATTTTGAACTTGCCTAGTACTTTAATTTTGTCCATACAGAAGATTTTAGAATGCCATTGTTTAATCTATTGCAAATTTGTAAGCTGGATCAATGTATTTTTTCTTATATATGGCATATGAATCATTGACTTCACTTGACATGAAAATACGGCCTGATGAATAAAATTTTCTGTATTCATGAACCAAACTCGTGGCCATACCTAACAGCTTGCATAGTCAAATTTATCTTCACTATAGTATAGTGCAAAGCTGAAACTGTGTTGCTTTGAGAATTCATCAACTGATTTCCATCGTTGACATCATGTAGATCCATAGCCTTTTGGGAACTCAGGCTGAGTGGATATATCATATGTTGCAAGCTTTCAACTCTGGGAATCTATCCTTGTATCAAGAAATCTGCAAAGCTCATAACACCGCTTTGAGTGCACAGCTTGCATTGGTAAAAATGAGAGGAATCTACTTGAAAAGATCAACATTCTTTGTTTGATGGAAATCATTTTCAGGTAATTCTCATAGGCACCTAGTGCTAGCATGAGCGAAGCTTAGTTCAGTAACAGCTTTGTCTACTTGCAGTCGATCATCTGAAAACCGCACAATCCCAATGCGGGATATAGCAGAACAGACCAAGCTTTCTGTTGAAGATGTGGAGTATCTACTAATCAAGTGCCTCTCTGTAAGACCTACCCTCCAAAACCGTGCTTGCCCCCTTTTTTGTTCTTGTGGCAGTATCATCATGGTTTTTGACATTACTATGGGTTTTTTTTCCCTTCAGGCTCATCTTATAGAAGGCATAATTGATCAGGTTGATGGAGTTGTCCATGTTTCATGGGTTCAACCAAGGGTGTTAGGCATAGACCAAGTGAAATCCTTGTGTGACCGGTTGGATACATGGATTGGGAAGGTCAATACGACCCTGCTTTCTGTTGAAGCCGAGACACCAGATTTGGAATCTTCGTAATGTACTCGTGAAGGATTACTGTGACATAACCTGATGTGAACGAAGTCATTAGATATTTATCAGGTTGTCCTTGCCCCCTGTAACGATTGCTGTAACATTGTAATCTCGTTGCTTCAGTTCTACAGTGTACACTCTTAAGGAACCGTTGCATTCACAGAATGCTTCAGCTGGCTCTTCAGCTAAGGAACCGTTGCATTCAGCCATTCACCTATGTCCACTCGACAAATAAGTGGTCTCAAATCAGAGCCAGCATGAATGACTTGTGATTTCTACGGAATTCTATAGCACTTCTCTAAAAGCTTAACTCTAACCATCTTACATAGTACTCCCTCCGTTCTAAATTATAAATTGCTTTATTTTTTTTTGGTTCATCTACTATGTATCTAGACATTATTATTATATATTTATATCTAAATATGTAGTAAATGGATGTAAAAAAAAGTCAAAGCGACTTATAATTTGAAAAAAAAGATAAGAGTACATCTCAATACAGTGACAATGACGATATGAAAATGCTAAACAAAATTTTCCAGCATCGTGTTGCTAGTGTCCATTGCTATATACGCCCACCATAATGAATCTAGCATTTTTGCAAAAGCCGGGGATTAGAACACAACTCAGCTGTGCCTACTACAATACTATCTTACACCTATCTCAATACAATGGAATGGCAATAAGCAACTGCTAAACAAAATTTCCAAGCATCACGTTGCCATGGCCTAGTACATAGAGTATAACCGTAAGAACAAGGATTTGGTTCAGATTCGAGAAGAGTGTGGGTCTTCTAGTTCTGATCTTGGCCAATTATCTGATTAACCACGCCAACAGCAATAGTGCCCAGACGACCTCAAGTATGCCCTCCCAAGAGCTCGGCTCTTAGAGAATTCCTGGACACAGACAGCTCCATCTAGTGTGACCTGAAAAATTACAAGAAAAACAGTACACTGGTATGTAAATAATGTATGATCGGTGGGTAGTTTAAAAGAAAGTCATTCACAATGATCCATCACATTTATTACCTGTATAAGAGCATTCTGCTTGGATTTAAGAAATCGAGGTGCCGTTTTACTTTGTTTGCCAGTCTTGTCAAGTAATGCAATGATTTTTGTTACTCTTGCAGCCTCCTTCACATGATGTATGTGAAATTCCACCTAGGTCCAGAACATTTGTTATGATAATATGCTGGTAAAAGCTAATCAAGCAGAATTTGTCATAATTTTACCTGAGAGCCAACAAGAATAGGAGTAGTGATGTCCAGGACTAGAACCTTCAGCTCCAAGTGGTTAGCTACAGCTACAGGGAAACCAGGGTGGCAAAAGAACCCCGCCAGGAATTAGTTGACTTCCATCAATACCCTGTAAACAGACCGCCACATTATCACCAGCTCTTGCTATGGTGCATGAATTAGAGTCCCGCTCAATGGTTTTCACAGTCGCCTCTTGCCCAGAAGGTAGAACTAACACCTGCAGCAGGAAATAAAGGATGTTACAGAAAAATATAAGGATCGCCATATAATTCACGACCATTCAACTGAACAGTAAAGAAAGAATGGGAAAGGAAAAGGTTTTCGCCAGACATATTATTAAACAAATTAGATGCAGCTCAATTCCCGTATCTTGATACTGAAAGGTCAAGGATTAGCATCACATGGCAAGATCATCGTTTTAAATTTTTAATTAATTATATACTGGAACCTTATCCACTTCATATCAAATTCTCGGTGCAATAGTGGATCATTTAACACATCTGTAAGGAAGAGAAGCTCCACTGGAACATACCTTAGAACCATTTTGAATGGCTCCGGTTTCCAATTTTCCATAAGCTGCCCACTGTCCTGTTGACTGAGACTTTATAACATCACAGATTGGAAGAATCAAGGGCTTGAAACATCCCGAGAAGGAAGCTGCAGGGAATCTATAGCATCCAAGAGGCAAAACCCTTGATACCTAACAGGACATCTCCATTTTAGATACACAAAAGAAACAGCATACTCCTAGTCACATAGAAACCCCCTCATCCCCACCCCACCCCTCGTGGCCAACCAAAAAAAAAATTATAACATTCTTCCCATGCATGTTCAAGGTCCACACTCTCAAATTTGACCAAATAGGTGCTGTGAAAATATACATGCGATGATTGAAAAAAGGCTACTGAGTAGTAGAAACCATTTTTATATTAAAAACAACATTGAACATTTAACTGCAGGCATAGTTCATTTAAGAGTAGTGAGAAGCTGTTCTCAAAAACATGGGGCTTTGGCGTTTTTACCCTCGCTTTAAAGCGAAGTGGTGATTTTACCCTCGTTTTTTAACTTTGTGATTTTACCCTTGTTATTTCAAAATGAAGGGAGAGTCTACCCCTGTTCTATTAAGTCCCTTCAACGGTGTTAAAAAGGACCAAAAGAGGAAAAAAAAAACATTTCGCTTAAAAGCGAGGGTAAAATCACCAAATTCTCTTTCTTTTTTATTTGTTTTTACTCTTTAATATGACATGTACCAACAGTGTTAAATAAGTAGACGGAGGTTTCGTTTGAAAAAAAGTGAGGGTAGAAATGCAAAGTTGAAAAAACAAGGGTAAAATCACCATTGGGCTTTAAAGTAAGGGTAGAATCACCAAATTCCCCAAAAACATTGACAGGTTTTAGTATGAAATTAACCAAACAACATTAACATGGAAATCCATAGAAGCATAGCTGTTCACAACCATTTGCTCCAAATATGGATAAGCAAATTGCCAGCTAACAACAGTCTCTTTTACTTGTTGCTAAAGAGATGGACAATCTCCAAAAGACTTCCAACTTTTTCCTGATTAAATGTAGAAAAAATATACAGCGTCCAATGCTCTCCAGACAACATCAGTTGTGATTTGAAATATGTAGTTCAACTTCTTAAATTTAGTTACTTAGATCAAACTGATGAGAGTGACATGTAGATATATCTTGAAAAACAAATGACAATATTACATATTTACATATACAACCAATATATATTACAATGGAATTCAGCATCACAGTTCACATTTTAGAGATTGTATTGATGCTCAAAACGACATTGACTGGAGCGAGTATAACTACTGTTAGTGATAATCGCCTAAGATAGTTTCATGCAAGGCAGCAAGAGGAAGCATTATACATTGCTATACATTCCAGGCGATGTCCATTTTGGACTGTGGTAGTATTAGAGATATGAGCACCACAAAACATGTATACTCTGAAGCAATTTTTACAACACTATTCAATCCATGAAATGAAATAGAAGGTCCATTTGCAAAAAGGTTAGAACTTTGAAGTGCCTTTTAAACAGAAAGGAATGAAAACTTCAAGTCATAAAATTCAGACTAATCGTAAGAGGTCATAAGCTAGATAACCTCATCATCATTGTAATTATCCGCATGAGACAAAAAGTTCACCTGATATCGAGCTTACCAGGAGATTAAACGAGCATCTGAAGGAGCATTGATCAAATTTTGGTTTTCTACAGCACTAAGAGGAATCCAGGTAATAGCTGAGTCCTTGAAGTTGCATGACCGCAGGAAACTGCCAAGTTGTAGTTTGATGAAATCAAACCTTTCTTTTGTGTACGCGAACAGCATCCATCTTGTTGACTGCGACAACAAGCTGTTCGACACCAAAGCTTCTAACAAGCTGAGCATGCTCTTTAGTCTGGCCAACACCTTTTCCTCCTTCACCGTCCATGCCAGCTTCAAAAGAACCAGTGGAAGCATCAACAACAAGAATAGCTGCATCAGCTTGTGTTGCACCAGATATCATATTTGGCACAAAATCTTTGTGGCCAGGTGAGTCAAGCAAAACTACACGGAATTTCTTAGTCTCCAAATAAGCCACAGCCACAGTCATTGTCACACCCGTTCCTTTCTTCACTGCTCTCATCCATGGCCCATGCAAAAGCAAATGACCCCTTCCCTAAAAAAAAAAAATTGCAATATAAAACACAGACAGTTATTACACACATGAAGAAATAGAGTAGATTATGTGAAAGAGGGACCAACATACTTTCTCTTTTGACTCCTTTTCATTCTTGTGCATATCTTTTTTTGATATCCTTCCTAAGAGATGCAGTAATCTCCCAGATAGTGTCGACTTGCCGGAATCAACATGACCGACCTGCCCACATTGTTCAAAAGTCACTTCCCTTCAGACATCATACTTGTAGAAGAACAACAACGTCAAATAATAGATACTGTATTTACAAAAGAAGTTGGGTGATGACCTACTATTGCAAGGTTTAGTTGGCTCAGCACCCCTGACTCTGGATCAGCTAACATCCACTTCTCAGGCTTATACTCTTGAGGCAAACAAGGTTTTGTAAAACTCACATTGTTCTTGTCTACATTTAGCTGGCCTAGGTCAGAAGAGAGTTTCTGGATAACATTGTCATTCTGTGAAGAACTGCTAGCCCCGCCACTCTGGTTAGCCTTCTGATGAAAACCATCGGAAGCCAACAGAGCTATCCTCTCCACAGGCACTTCTTCAGAAAGTACAGGGGTTTTCTTCTTTTTTTCAGCACCTAATGAGCTTCCAACAGATGTTATGTGCATGGAATTGGCTGTTGAGATGCACAAAACAATTAGAATTGAGGAAACAGGGAAAAAAAAAAAACATAACTACCAGTTAAAAGAATATTCAGCATATCAACTTTAGTTTGGCACATCAATCAATCTTAACACAAGAACAGCTCAATTCAGAAAGTGTCCCAAGCAAGATATTGACTGCAAAGCCATTGTAACAAGCAAACCATTTCTTTAGTGTATATAGACAATGTTTAGCAATTAGCATCCAAAAATACTTATGGATAGCCCAATGCTATGGACTGCAATAGCAACAAAGGCCTTCAACTAGATTGTAGATTGACAGAATAAGGTCCACAAAGCCATGGGAACATCAGAGGTCGGTCCATAGTGGAAAAAAAAAACGAAAATCGCTTTTCGGCACATACGAGAAGCAAATGTGCAAGGTTATACTGCTAGTCATTATTTTTCCGTTCCATTTCTCCTATTTATTATCTGGATGATTAGGAAGAAGCAACCAACTCAATATTACATGCCAACTGAGTTCTTAGTTAGACATATTAACAATCTATACAAATTATGCAAACTTGTATCAATAATACCTTTATCATAAGACATACTATGCTTTCTAGCAGAATCACCATCAGAATCTAGAGCAGGAATCTTCACGGTGTCTTGGTAGAATCGGTTTTCAACCCAGCAGGTATCCTTGGCTCAATTGACACTGCAACAGCTGCATCTGACAGAACAATGTTAACATGTAAGGAAACATTACGATTCCTTGTATACTTATAAACAGAATCAGAATTATTGAAGCATGTGTAACTCTGATACCTTTTAACAGACCATCTTTTCGCCAGACTTGACAAAGGTCTCACGGAAAACCCCACACATCTCACAGTACATCATGCTTTCATGATTACTGAACGCATACACATGGAACATGTCCAATGAACCGGCACTTTACTTGAGGACTTCTTCAATGATTCTATGAAATATGTTGGCAACAAATATTAGAGATAAATGAGCCATATAATCGTATTACAGTCAATCGGGTTGTACTAGCAGAGAAACTCCTCAAAACTAAACTATTGCAATAAGGACATAAAGTGCACATGAAGCATAGACGTTTGCAGACCCAAAAGATACCAATCAAATGAACTAGTTGGATGACGCCAAAATATCATTTCCGTTAGCTCAGGATGTTAAAAACAATACTATGCATGTTCACCACATGCCCACAATCCGACAAACAGTCAGCAGCGATACCTGCTAGATGAGTACTAACCTGCTAAGCCCCAGACATTTTCATACTGCACAAGGTTTTTGTTTAAATTTTGACTGCTGATTCGATGTGTGAAAATTGACCTCAAAATCCAAATATGCATGATTCCTTCAAGCAATGAATATGCAACACAACATCTCCATAGAAGATAGCACAGCATAAGAGGATGAAAATTTTACATGAAAAAAATCACTCTTTCACTTTCACATACAGAATGCTACATCTACAATACAACTGGGAACGATTACATGCAACCCCGTCAAGCAGTTGAGTCTATCAGCAGTGCAGCCATTGATTTGAGCAATAGAACAGCTGTTGTGGAAAATAGGCACATTTCCAATTGTCTGAATCAAACTATAAAGCAGCTATAGTAACCAACACCGCCTCTTTAGAGATGATATGGATAAAGCCAGAAGATTGAGAGATATACCTTTCCCCACGTTAACAGGATGGTTGTTGCCATATTCGGTTTCATCATACTCATCATAGTCATCATCATCATACTCATCATAGTCATCGTATTCATCATCGTAGTCAGGTCCAGATACAACCTTGCGAGGCATTTTCCTGGCACAAGGAGATTCTAACAATGAAAGCACTGTGATCAATGTACGTGGCTAGTATAGTCAATTCAGGAATGTCTCAGGTCAATAAGAATTCCTAGAATCCCATTCACAACAGCCTGTTGCCAGTAGCATATGAAGTACCAAGTGCAGCACCAGAACAGTGGGATCCCTAGGTAAATACTCCGTGAGACTAACATAAGCTTCGGCTCCAACCAATTGTCATCCCTCACCCAGCCACACATCCATACCTAATAGATGCAACCGAAATTCACAGTTTGGAAAAGCACAACAGTCTCATGCCAAATTAAGTAACTAACTCAATTGCCTAATATAACCTATCTCACGATTCTCATCTCTCCCACAATCTAGCAAACATTTCATGCTAATAGTTGACAAGACTTTCTTTCCCCGAACAAACTGAGCAGTAGGGGCGGATCCAGTATAAGGAGTGGAAATTCGAGGCTTTGTCAAATAGCTAATAGCTTTAGGTTAGGGTTTCAGTGCTCACATTGAAGGGAAAGGAAGGGAAGAGAAGGGGTGGAATTACCTGGTGGATACTCGTCGCCGGCGGAGAGACCAACTAAAGCCTCAGCACCTGCCTAGAGCGGCGGCGGCGCACCAGTCGTTGGAGAGCGAGAGGGATGGTGCTCAGGCGACGGGCGGGGGCTTCGGTGACGGGCGGGGGCTCCGGCGAAGGGCGGCGGGCGGCGCTGGCTGGGAACCTGTCTGTTTCTCGTGTGCTCTGGTGGACGGAATTCCCTGGTGGACTGGTGGGCTTCGATGGGCTGTACTACCAGCGTGGCCTGGTTTGTCTCCTGCTGTCATGCCGTTGGATGTGAACGAACGGACGGATCTCCGTGACTGCAGACATACGTTAAGCCAGCCGATCCGATCCCGAAAAGGAACGCACAGACCACAGAGTAGGGGACGGAGGGACCGAATCTTTTTTTTAACTAGGAAATATGTCCGTGCGTTACTACGGGTGCACGGGTGAAATTTTTTCTTCCTCTGTAATTTTCGCTAACGGAAAATATGAGTTTTACTATTTATTGATTCTTTTCTTAAATATGTTGTGTGCGTGAAAATAACGGAATGGAAAAATAAACGTAAATGAATACATTTGTAGCACGAAAAGAGATATTGTAACTCGGAAGGGGACCAAGTTGCGCCTGTTGAGGCAAAATTAGAAGGTGAAAGAAAAGAGGTGGCAAAAATAATAAATATACGTCATAAATTTTCCCTAGTCGCGGAAACCGTCAGCCGAATAGCCGGACTTTATATAGCATAACAATGCCCACACGTTGCTTTGGTTAGTGCAAATTTTGATCATATGATTCATTGCCATTTTGCTTTTGAGCAGTTCACTATTCGTTTAGTCCATCATTGTAAATTTGTTTTTTGAGCCTGCGTATATTAGTTAGATTTGGATATAAATTGAAAAATTAAAGTTATTGAATCACTAAGCACATTGCCAACTTTTCCAGCTTCCTTGTTATCAACGGGAATCATTTTTCTTTTTTCTATTTAATGGTATGGTAAATGTTTCCTGGAGCTACAGCGGACGAGGACGGTCAATCAGAGTGTCGCAGTGCTGGTGCTCTGTTTTTTTAATTATTGAGAATCAGCACGGATCCACCGGCCAACTCGCGTCGCAACAGCAGCACGGTGCTAGGACGCGCTGGCTTTGGCTCGCCATCACAGCAGCAAGCCCAGTCGGAGACCCGGAGGCCATATATGTCCAACGGGCGTGCCGGCCCGCCCGCGGCCCGTTCGTGCCGTGCCGGCACGGCACGCCGTCGTGGCTCGCCGTGCCACCGCGCCGGCCGTCGCGTGCCGCCGCCGGGTCTTTCGTGCCGGCCGACGGCCACGGCGACGACCCGGCGTGCCGTTTTGGCGTCTTGCGTGCCGCCCGTCTTGCAAGACGCGACGATGCGGCCGGCCCGAGGCCGGGGAGGTGGCCGCCGCTTGGATCTTGCCAGGTGCCGTGCCGCCCGTTTGTGGAGTCCGACATCCGCGACGGAGGAAGAGGAGGAAGGAGCGCCCATTTGTCGGGCGAGCACGGGGTCACGCGTGGAGGAGGAAGGGGTGGCCGCCGTCCGGGGCGAGCCAGTGAGGGTCGCCCGGCCGCCCAAGCCGGGAGGAGGAAGGAGTTGCGGGGAGTAGGACGCCGGGTCGCCGACAAAGCATGGAGATGGAGGAGCCCGGAAGGGGAGCGCGGGGGAGGCCGGAAGGGGGAGCGACGGCAGAGGACGCCGAGGGGAGGATAGCGGCGCACGCGGGATAGCCGGATAGGGTTGGCGCACATCTTGTTCTTGCATCTTGCCTCCGTGGGAGTGTGGATGTAGACGTGGGCTGAGGCCGGTCATATGTGGTTTAGCGCAAAAACGCCAAATAACGGGCCGCGGGCCGTGCTCATTCGTGCCACGGGCCAAGGCGACGCCCAGCACGGCCTGTGCTACGGGCCGGGCCGGCATGGGCACGTTGGTTGCCGGGCCGTGCGCTTTCGGGCCGGGCCAAATCACCGGGCTGTGGGTCGTGCCGCCGCCCACGGGCTGCATGGCCATATATACCGGAGGCCGCGACGCAAGACGCCGACGCCGCCTCCGACTCCGAGTGCGAGCAGCGAATACCGAGGCCTACCTGCTCGACCGCCCGCTTGGGCCTGCGCGTGCAGGCTAGCTTGCGAGCCAAAAGGTAGCAGCACGCAAACGAGGCTTAAGGCCCAGGGCCGGAGGGAAGGCCCAATTCTACGTACACGAACATCGAATCATGCTGCCAGGAGTATGGTAACACGGGCGGACAGAAACAGGCCAGAGCCGCTCTCCGTTTTAAGGACGGATGTGGCGGACAGATTGGTGGCAGACAGGCAGAAATTTTGGCTCTTTAATACTCCCTCCATATTAAAAAGGAAGTCGTTTAGGACATCGACACGGCCTCTAAAGTGCAACTTTGACTTCTCTTTTCTATCAAAATATTTATTAAAAAATTATATATGTATACTTTTATGAAAGTATTTTTCAAGACAAATCTATTGATATGATTTTCACATTTCAAAAATTCAATGACTTAAAAGTTATTAATGATTTATGTTCCTAATGTTTGACCGAAGCCTTTTCCAAAACGACTTCCTTTTCAATGTGGAGGAGTATTAGGTATAGGTATATAAGATAAAGGGAGTGGAGGGACCCGAAGTCGGACGTTTTCAGCCGGGTGTGTTTAGAAGTCCAAATTTGCTCCAAAATTTTCTGCATTTCCATCACATCCTATCACATCGAAATATTCAATGCACCCAAAGACGCTTGCCGGCTACTATAAAATTTAGGTAAATAAAAAAACTAATTGCACAGTTTAGATGTACATTGTGAGAGATTCTTTTGAGCTTACACCATGGTAGGATAATATTTACCACTAACAAACGAAACGTGCTACGATTAATGCGATGTGACGCCTTCTGAGGAATTTTCAGCCAAAATTTTGGCTTCTAAACACACCTTCGATGACCATCTGACGGTCCCAAGTGTACCAAACAACACTTTTTTCCTCTTCTACCTGAACACAGTGAGCGCCCATCGATGCGAGCCAGCAGATACCTAACTGCTACTATGTGATTATACATGCATTGCCCTACCCGTCGCCAGCGGATACTTGCTTTGCATCGACGGGCCACCATGAACACATTAGTTCTACCCTTAGCTTTGTTTTATTTATTAATTTGATTGGACTGATGAACAATACAACATGTGTCCTATTTTCAATCAACATCATATTGTATTACAAAACTGAATGAAAAGACAACCCAAAATAACCAATTTTGCTCGCATATATCTAATCAGCCACCAATCAAGGAAACTCATCATTCTACAGGTAAAAACACACGGAAGCACTTGTATTAATAATCCCTACAAGCCGTCGGGCGGCTAACTACTACGTGATTATGCATGCATTGCCCTGCCCAGGTTAGCAGATACCTGCTGCGTCTACCGGCCACCATGAGCACATTAGTCTACCTTTGGCTTCTACTTTATTTACAAATTTGATTGGACTGACAGAACAATACAACTTGTGTCTTATCTTCAATCAACATCAGATTGTATTGCAAAACTAAATGGATGCAACCTTAAGGAGTATGATAGCTCTATCGTGCAAATTATTCTAGGTACACACCCACTGATCAAGTACAATTAGCCACCCGAATATACGTTCTTACGTGGGTAAATACAAGCATCTAGTTTGCATGTGCAAAGTGGATAGACGTTGATTCATGCATGATATCTCTATCGTACAGACATGATGGAAATCATACCACCACAAGTGTCTAGAGCGACCTGCCCCTTTCGTTGATCAAGTACAAATAGCACCACCACGGCACCACCTCTTTCGTTGATGGCGTGTATCTCGTCTTCCGATCTGCCAATGTGTGCCGTCCTTCTCTGTCATGTGCGCTACTCTTCAAGCGCGACATCAGCGCCACCGGCCCGATGCGCTCACCGGTCCTCTTCTTATAGATCCTCTCTCCTAGCAGCTCGATGCACGAGGACAACTACTGCAACAAGACGGCCATCATGGAGTGTTGAGACCGTATGCCGAAGATTGCAACTCGTCCATCGGTTTTTCTTATCCAACTATATATATCCTTCGGTGCCGCGAATACACAACGAAGGACTGGCTTGGCCCAAGGCCCATGTAAGAACAGCAAAAAAGTTGGCACATGCAGTCCAACGAGGCCGAAGACCCTGAGTGAGTGACCATGCCATACACCGCCATCAAGGAAAAAACATATCATAGGGTTCTTTTTTAAAAACTTTGCACTATAGCCTTCGGATGAATTTTAGTTGCCTGTATGAGCTTCCGTCTATTTTGGACACTAGACGTTGATGGTGTTAACTTAGGGGTGAAAAGATTGTTTTACCCCTAACTAAATATATAAAAATGCATAGTTTTATCTGTTTAAAGTATATCTACTACACCTTATGGGAAACCCCCACTTAGAAATTATTTTGCCTGTGGTTAAGCCACGTCATGTAACAGAACCTCCTAAATTACAGGGCCCACATGCACTCATCATCGTCATTAAGACCTCTGATCATTATGCACGAGTTCCCAATAATCTAGAAAGTGCTATTAATCTTCCGAACAGGATCTCATTAACAAGTCACTCCAGTATTACAACACTTTATTCAAATACATCAGAGTACAGTGGAAGGATTACATAACCATAAGTTTACAAACCATTTGTTCAAATACTCAAACTTAAGTGTCATTATTACAAGCCTGATATTATTGGAGTAACTTTATACATATAAACACTGTTAACCCTGCCCGAGGGTTCAACTCTACTCGTCTTCTTCTTCCTGGTACACCGTCATGCAGCAGGGACCAAAACAAGCCTGCTCATGACCAGCTCCTGCAACAAGGGTCAAAGAACCCTGAGTACGGGAGTACTCAACAAGACTTACCCGACTAAAGAAAACAGGAGAAGACACAGGAATGCTGGTCTTAGGAGTCAAGGTAAGGCTTTAGCAAGAATCAAGAACTCTTTTGCAGAAAAGCTTACTATAAGTGCATCCTTACTTTTAATATTTTTATTTCAGATTAGTAGCTCATATACTCTAGATTATCCTATTCTAGAACAATCATATTCTCTTATTCCAACTCTCTCTTTTCTCAAAAACATAATCGATCATTTACTACGATGATGGTCAGGGAATCGGGTCTCCTTCTCCGAGAAGCAACGGCGATCCGCGAATCGATTCAAAACCCAGCTGGGGATCCCTAACCACACGACATATGTAGTACCCAACTTGCATATATCAACCTTTTCTCAGATTTGTCCAAAACAGGAACGAGGCCTGCGCCACCCGAGAGCACAGTACTCCACCTCCCTACCCCATCCTAACGACGGTTTGACCCGGTAGGGTGGGTACACGCGCTACTCCCGCCATCTCTCCACTCCCGGTCGCGTGGTTGCCATTCGATTTGGCTCCACCGAGATCCGGCTTACCGGAGTATGTGGCTAGTTAGGGTCGGCCCGATGCGGGGATTGCCGGTCGAGGCGTGCCATTGACCAAAAAGGTCTCAGGCGCAATATGCGTTCAACACGTCCCGATTTCACTCGGGCCAAACAACGGACGGTCCTTAAGCGACCAACACGGGACAAGCACGGCTAGGTATCCGGCCGGCTTTCAACCTACGTCCCGTCCGATCTCAAATTCATCACTACAACTCTTTCTTTTTTCGAAAACGGTACCATCTCCTCAAATAAAACATTTTGATGAAAAAGCTTAACTAATTAAGCGGGGCTAAGCATCACTAAGCATTTTGAAATAACTAGGGTTATCAAGGATGGTATTGAAATAAACAAGGATGGTAATGCAAAGCAATTAGGTTATTACTCAACTCCTAATTACTTAATGCAACATAGCATAGACATAAGTGATATAAAACTTTTTAAAACATCAAGGAAGGGTTTAATGTAACGGGGCTTGCCTTCGTTGATGATCCGGAACTCGGGTCAACACCACAACTATAGAAATCCTCTTCAACGAGAACAACCCTCCTCAAAGAATCGCTCGGCTTTAACAATCTCGGTCTCGTTCACTACACGAAATAATGTATGCCTCAACATGATGCCATATAATTAAATATGATGCTTGCGGTGCATGAAATGATAAACACGGGAAGGTAACTTTATTTCACGATAAAGTTACAACCTAACAAAACCAACTTGTTGAACTACTCTAAAGATATCATCACCATTGCCTAAGGAGTTCTCAAGGACCATCTTATTATGATACAATCTAAGATTCACAAAACAACCCCGAAGTCACACAAAACATAAATTATTTGACTCAAAACAAATTATAAACCACATAAAATAATAGGGTTTAAAATAGAAAATAATTTAAACTTTTCAAAACGACTCCAAACTTTTTTATACAAGTAGAACACATCATAAAACAGTACCAAAATAATTTTCATGATTTTTGGATAAATAAAATAATTATTAAAAATCAAGGAAGATGCATTTTTCAATTAAAATTTGTATTTTTAAATCATGCAAAAACTACTCAAAATCAAAGTTTCAAATTTTTCATGGATTCATATACTCATAAGAAGCTTCTACAAAAATTTTCAGAATTTAAGGAGCTATTTTCAAATTTCTATGAATTTTGAAAGAATCAAGACTATTCATGATAAAGGAAAATAGATAAATCAAATTTCAAAACAAAATCGATCACCGGACGAAACCGCCCAAAGCATCCCACGCGGCCCAGCACTGTGCGGCCCAGCTTGCCGCAGATAGCAGGCGGTCCATCGGCCGGCCCACGTCGAGTGGCGCCGGCGGCCGGCGGTTTTCGGCCGACGACGACCACACCCATGCGGCGACGAGACTTAGCTCACGATACTCCCCACAACCTCCCAGATCCCCATGGCACCTAAACCTAAACCCTAAAGCACCGCGGCACTTTTGCCGGCGACCATGGCGGACGGCGGCGCGCAAGCGGCCAGACGCCGTCGAGCGATTCCGGCGGCGGCGAGCACCGGCAACAAGTCTAACACACTCGGGGCGACCCGGACTCATCACTTAAACGAGCCTAACATGACCTCTAGCAGCGCGCTACGCGCGGCGGCGCGGCAAGAGTAAAACTCGCCGCGACCGGCGTTCCGGCATACGGCGCGCTTTCGACCCAACGGACGGCACGAAGTGCGGGGCGGGGAGCTCACCCGGTTGCGGTGCGCGACGCCGGTTTGGACGGAGACGTGGCGGAGGGTGGTCGGCGACGGTGGCGCTGGGCGACGGCGGTGCTCCCGGTGGCAACGATGACGTTCGGCGTCGGCGGGACTTCCTCTATCAAAACTAACGAGCATGAGCATCGGGACGACGTAGCGATGCTAGGGAGCAAGATAGTTTAGCACAAGGCTCACCGAGACGACCTGGCGACGGTGGTGAGGTGGATGCGCGCGGCTGCCGGCCCGTGGAGAAGAAGGCACTCACGATGCGACGCGATGCGTGCAGGAGCTGCGAGATGGCTCAAGTGAAGCGCAAAGAAGCGGCGGAGATGATGGCGCGGCCAATTTGAGGAATGGCAGCGCGGTGGCGGTGGTGTGACGCTGGCGGAGCGAGAGGGGACCGGCGGTGGCCGGAGAAAGAAGAAAGGGGAAAAGCGGCGTCGGCCGGCGTTTTAAAGAGCAAGGAATGGAGGGACAGGTGGAGGGAGACGTCACGCCCTCGGCACCGCCTGCCCCCGACGCCTCGCGGAACCAGCGAGAACGGCCACGGCGGACGCCGCCGGCAGCCCGGCATGGGGAAGAACAGGAGAAACCCCGTTCCAATCGTAGATCCTAAACCTAGCTTTTCTAAAATTTGCCAAATTCTCCTCAAATTTGAACTGAACTCGAAAAAATTCCAAAAGTGACTTAGGCTAATTTTTCAAGATCTACAATTTTCATAATTGGAAGATTTTCAAAATCAGCCTCTAAATATGACTTTTTGAAATGCAGTTCAAAATTTTGAATTTTGAATTCAAAATTACTTTTTTAAAATCATGTAACAACTTGAAAAACTTTGTACATGACTTTTGCTCATCTCAACAAGATCTACAAACTAGCTTTTGAAAATTTTTGCAAATTTTGCTTAGATTTTGAAATATGGTTTTTAAATCAAAAGGGGACAAACCCTAATTTTTGTATTTTCAAAATTACTCTAAATTTTTGAACTAAACTTTGAAAACTCAAAATACCAACTTTGTTCAACTTTGAAAACTCTACATATTTGATTTAATAACCATACCCAAATTCCTTATAAATTTTGAATAAAAGAAATGGGATGGTAAAAAGAAAGAATGGAATTTAGGGTTTTAGGAGTTCAATTCAACTTTGAATTTGATTCAAATTTCAGATTCCCAACCTATACTATCCAACCCTCATCCAACATCACACTTAGGATCAAAAACATAAATTTAAAATTTAATCACTCTAAAATTCTTAAGCACAAACATTTCTCTAAAAATATAAACTCATTTTAATTCAATGCATTTCAAATTTTTCTAATTATGCATGTGTTATGATAAACATGATGACATGGCAAGATTTTAGTTGATTAACACCAGGGTGTTACAGCCTTTCCCCTAAAAAGAAATCTCGTCCCGAGATTTAAAGCTCTGAGGGTTAAGTAACGGCAAAGGAAATGTGTCAAGCAAACACATCTCAAACTAGTTCATAAAGCGGTAGGGTTTTACCTAATGTATGCTACAAGAATTTAAAGAGACAAACTATAACTCGGGGGAGGGGATTGTAACCTAGATAGAAGAAAGAAACTCCGAGAAAGTGCTCTTGCGAGATATTCCTCGACTCCCATGTAGTTTCTTCTTGTAATGTTGGTTCCATTGGATCTTATACCATTTGGTTGTTCTTCTACGACGAGTGACACGATCTTTTTGGTCGAGAACTTGAAACAGGATATTCTGAATAAACCAGATTAGGTTCAAGTGCAACTCCTTCAATATCAACCACTTGATCGGACACTTTCGAAGACATTTCTTCAACTGGGATACATGAAACACATTATGCACGGGACCGAAAGGTGTTCTGGTAATTCCAAACGATATGCTACTTTTCCACATCTTTCCAGAATCTGGAATGGTCCAATATAACGAGGTGCTAACTTTCCTTTGATTCCAAATCTTTTTACTCCCTTCATAGGTGATACTTTCAAATACACATAATCTCCCACTTCAAAAGTCAAAGATCGACGCCTTTTATCTCGCATAACTTTTTCTGTCTAGGGCGAGCCACTTTCATATTTTCTTGTATGACACGAACCTTCTCTTTCGCATCCTTAACCAAATCCACACCAAAGAACCATCTTTCTCGGTTCGGACCAATGCAGAGGAGTTCTACATCCGCGACCATATAAGGCTTCAAAAGGTGCCATCTTGATACTTTCTTGATAACTGTTGTTGTAGGAGAATTCTGCTAAAGGTAAACATTCATCCCATTTTTCTTGATAAGTAAGAACACAAGCTCGTAACATATCCTCTAAAATTTGATTAACCCTCTCAGTTTGTCCATCAGTCTGTGGGTGATAAGCTGAACTAGGGCTGAGCTTGGTTCCCAATGACTTTTGTAATTGTTTCCAAAATTTATTCATAAATATTGGGCTTCTATCTGAAACAATATTCTTTGGTGCACCATGCAAACTAAATATCCGAGCAAATATATATCTCAAAGATAAGTTTTTTGCGAAAAATCTTCTCTTCTTGTGAGAAAATGTGCTATTTTAGTAAGACTATCCACAATAACCCAAATGGAATTGAAACCCCTTGATGTCCTGGGTAAACCAACAATAAAGTCCATGGTAATTTCCTCCCATTTCCATGACGGAACAGCAATGGATTTAAGCGCCCCGCAGATTTCATGTGTCTTGCCTTTACTCGTCGACATGTATCACATTTAGCTACATAACGGGCAACTTCTATCTTCATCTTAGTCCACCGTAATCTACGTTTCAAGTCCCGATACATCTTGGTGCTTCCTGGGTGAATATAATACCTAGTCAAGTGTGCTTCATCCGGATCTGCCGACGTAACTTCAGAACCTTTGGTACTACTGCGGCGATTCTTGAACCATAACACATCCGCTTCATCAATTTCAAACAAGATGGTTTTTCACTTCTAACTTTCTCTTTGATATGTGTTATACCTTTATTTTTCTCTGACGGCAGTAATAATCTGATCTCGGATATTTGATTCCATAGTTATACTTGGATAGAGTCCCCTGTTCAATGATTTCCAAATTTAACTTTTCCATTTCTTGACATAAAGTTTTGTCCATTAAACTTACTTCAAGACAATTGCAGTGGGACTTCCGACTAAGTGCATCAGCAACCACATTTGCTTTACCAGGATGGTAATGCACTTCCAGATCATAATCCTTGATTAACTCCAACCATCTTCTTTGTCTCATATTCAGGTCAGACTGGGTGAAGATATATTTTAAACTCTTGTGATCAGTATAGATATGACAGGTGTTGCCCAGCAGATAATGACGCCAAATCTTGATTGCATGGACAATCACGCTAATTCCAAATCATGAGTTGGATAATGTTCTTCATGACGTTTAAGTTGTCTGGAGGCATAAGCAATAACCCTTCTTTCTTGCATCAAGTACACAACCAAGGCCAATACCGTAAGCATCACAATAAACATCGAACGGCTTCTCAATATCCGTTGAGCCAATATCGTGCAATTAGTTAATGCCTTCTTCAGAATTTTAAAAGCTTTCTCACACTCAGGTGACCAGACAAACTTGGTTTGATTCTTCAACAATTCAGTGATAGGCTTTGCTACCTTTGAAAAGTCCGGAATAAACCGACGGTAATAACCCGCCATTCCAAGAAAACTGCGGACTTGATGCACAGTGGTTGGGGGCTTCCAGTTAAGAATATCCTTGACTTTACTTGGATCAACTGAAACTCCATCCGCTGACAATACATGGCCCAAGAATTGTATTTTCTCTAACCAAAACTCACACTTACTGAACTTGGCATATAAATGATGATCTCTTAGACGTTTGTAACAACCAAGGTGCTCAAATGATGCTCTTCTTTGTTCTTAGAATATATCAATATATCATCAATGAATACCACTACAAACTTGTCAAGTTCTGACATTGAATACCTTATTCATCAAATACATGAAATGAGTGGGGCATTGGTTAATCCAAAAGACATCACCAAATACTCATATAAACCATATCTGGTAGTAAAGGCAGTCTTTGGAATATCTATGGGTCTGATCTTAATCTGATGATATCCTGATCTTAAATCAATCTTTGAGAAGACCTTGGCTCCAGCAAGTTGATCAAAAAGTAGATCAATGCGGGGCAAAGGATACTTGTTTTTAATCGTCACTTCATTCAAAGTTGGACGATAATCAACACACATTCTCAAAGTGTGATCTTTCTTTTTCACAAATATTGCGGGGCAACCCCAAGGTGATGAACTGGGTTGAATAAAACCTTTGTCCAATAACTCTTGCAACCGGGTTTTCAATTTCGCTAATTCTTGAGGTGGCATTCTATATGCTCTCCCGGATATTGGGGCGTTCCTCGGTTTTAGATCTATTCTGAACTCCACGTCTCGTCGTCTCGGGCGGTAAACTGTAAATCTTCTCGAAACACATCCGAAAATTCACAAACTACTAGAATATCCTTTATCTCCTTAACAGATGTAGCACGATTCTCTCAACAGACCCTCTTAGGAATGGGAAGTTGAATCGGAAGTTGAGAATTGCTATCGGGTATATTTACCCCGATTGTTCTATTCAAAACATCGATGACTTGACCCCATGCCGATACATCCAATTCATACCAGGATCACATCTATATCTTGATCCTTTAGAATTATCATATTAGTGGAAAAATCATGCCCACCTAATCTTATAGGTACTTGTTGTACCATTTCTTTAGTACTCATACGCCCCCCAGCGATCAGATAAAGAAATTATCTTTTGTTTCCCAATTGGTATTTCATGCTTGATGACAAAAGTTCTATTGATGAATGTATGAGATGCTCCGAATCAAACAATGTAATCGTTGCAGGTGATTGGCAACAGAAACATACCCATCATGACGGGTTCTCCCGCAGTATTTCATCAACATTCGTATAAAACACCCGTCCCATCTTCTTCTCAACTTTACCCTTCCGAGCATTCTGGTCCATCGCTGTTCTTGTTCTCGTGGTGGCCGACTTCCCGATGCTATCCGAAAATTGGGATTATACCTCCGAGGATTGGGGCATTCTCTGAATAGTGTCCAAAGCTTGCCACAGTTAAAACAGATAGGACTACTATTGACACTTGTTATCATATAAATTTATTAATTAAATAAATATGAGAAAGGGGTATAAATCATAATAACAACCTAGAATAGGGTGTCACTAACATATTTCCACTAGTTTTGGTAAAATTGTGAATTGCGGGGACTAAACAAGAAAACACTGCATTCGCGAGCCGCACGACTACGCGACGTAACGCAATCCAACTCCGAGAAAGACCCTAGAAGGCTCCGGACTAATCCCGACGTGATCGAGACTTGGCACCGAAGAAACCATCATCTAGAAAGACCGAGGAAGACATGACGCATTGCGGGACCTGTGGTGGGCCACACCACGGGCCGACCGCCCAATAATGGGGCCGATCGGCCTCCCCTCCGCCACGTCGGCCCTGCCTCTAGAAGCTTCCTCAACCGACTCTAAGACACAATCTAATCCACCCGTTTAATGCCGGTTTGATCCGAGGGGCGTCGGTGGGATCACGAGATGTATCTAGGTCAAACTCGCACCTCCTCCGGACTATATAAGCAGCACCCCTAGACCCCCCTTTCGGATCATCTCGAGATCATCTCATACATCAATTTCATATCTCATCGATGGAGGCACGACGCCGGAGAATTAGATTAGAGCGACTACAATGTAATAGAATAGATCTAGTAGAGAGTTAGGGAGAGCGGAGCTGCGTTCCGCTCGAGAAGTCTTCGCGTTTGGTATGTCTTTGTATCTTTTCATTGTAAGACTTATGCTTTAATATATTTATCTTCTCTAGTTACTTTTATGCCTTTCATTTATTGATTAGAATATAGTTGTTATATATTTGCATGGGATCTTCGCCGCATCGAGTCTTTGTAGTTATAAATTGTGACTAGAGTAGTAATTAATAGTGTAGACGTGGTGTCTAGACTAGAGGTTACCTTAGATTGCACCCAAGCCCCACGGATAGTTGTGGTAGCCCTGTGTAGTGACACTAGCCCCGGACGGTACGGCGTATTCCACCACGCTCGGATTGGTGTTGTAGGACCGTAGTCGGAGCTTCCTAGCCCCCTTCTCATCCCTTTCCGCGGCTAGTGTTCTGATGTCCCGAAGTGCTCTTATATGATCGCTATACCTTTTCATGCTTCCGCTTATCATAGAACCAAAGTACTAGAGAAGAATACAGAACCTAGATCTCTTTTCGTTGTCCTCTCGACCTAGCTATCTATTCTATATTATAATATTCTCCAGGGTTATGTGCCATTAATTATCTTATCAAATATCATTTACCCCTCACTTTAGTTTAGTTGGTATAATAAGTTAGTAGATACATGATGGTAATTTATCATAGTCTTTACCCTTGCTTCCTGTGGAAAATATAAATAACGATACTACGGAATACTCCGGGGTAAAAGCTACAATGGTATATGTTAAAGGCGCTATGAATCCTTTATATTATTTTTGCACTTAATAAATACCAACAACTACCTTGGCCTTGTGGAATGTGGTTTTGAATGATAGGAGCATTCTACCGACGGGGTAAGGAAGAGCGGTAGCAGTGCCCCGACAAATGGTCACGCCTTGGCCGGAACTGTGGTGGGACGATAGAGAGGACGGTAGGGAGGACGATAATGATTCACCGGATGATAAATCACCCTCGACGCTTCTTATTCCCCAAAAATCCGTAAGATACATTTTTTTCTTCTTATTCTTGATCTCCTTGTGTTGATGATATTTTTTTTCTTCAAAGATGAAGTGCCATATTTACCACCTCATGATAGGTATGCGTGGCACGTGTAGACATCATTGTCTAAAACTTCATATTTAAACCACGTAAGAACCACTCCTTTCTCTTCGCATCTGTCCTAACATGCTCTGGAGCATACTGAGAAAGATGATTAAACTGGCCAACATACTCCATAACCGACCGATCCCCTTGTTTCGGATCAATAAATTCCGTTAACTTCTTGGCCATCACACCTTCGTGTATATAATGTGCACGGAAGGCTTCTCGAACTCTGGCCAAGTCACTTGGTGTCCAGTGGCTACATGGCAAGAAAAGTTGCCCACCAAGCGCTGCAAAGACCCCTAAACCGTTGAGTCGCAAAAATGGGGCTTCGATAGGTGGTGAATTCCATAAGCTCAAACTTTTGCTCCATTGTATGCGGGCAGCCATCGACCTCCAAAGGTTCATTTGCTCTTGAAAAGATTGGGGGCTTAGTGTCATGAAAACGGATATGAATTTTCTTTTTATCATTAGAAGCGACCATTGTTATCTTGGTTACTATTTCGACTATTATGTGCCACTTCTCACATCAAACGACTATTTTCTCGTAGTGGCTTGGACCAAAGCGCCTATGGCATCGGTCGGTAATCAGAACTTGTGGTGGACCGGAAGGAACAGCCCTTGAACTGCTAGCATTGGATTGCGGCATCTGTTACAAATAAACCGACTTTTATTCATTAATTTTACATATAACTTTCTAAAAGTTACAAAGAACACACCAAACTGGTTCCTTATTTATTAAACAATCTCGTACTAGACAGACCATCCAACCCACTAAGTTTTTCATACTAAAAACTATGTTACATATATTACAACATCCTCACAACCGCTCAACCATCATTCTCATTGTCCCGGTAGTGCTCTACCTCCTCCGGTTCTTCTTCTTCACCATCACTAGGTGGTGCTATCTCCTCATTTCTGCTTCTTCCTCATTCTCATCTTCAACAACACCTCCTTCATCCTCAACATCTCCATATCTGGTGGTTCTGATGAATGGCTTCATGTAAATTGGCATTGTAAGCTTCCAACCCTTGCACTGAGCTTCTAGGGCATGAATACATTTGGATGGCTAGTATCATGTCCTCGCCTTTCAAACTCCCTTTCATGAAGTATATTGAATACAACTTGACGACACTCTTCATAGTCCAAATCACGCCGTTCCACTTCACCTTGCAAATCACCAATCAGAAAGTAGCATCCTCATTGGCTCCAAAGAACTTTTGTCAACTCTTGATGAGCCTTCCTACTTCAAAGCTTGAAGATCAACAATGCGTGAAGTGCCTTCTACTCTAGCTCGCTTTGCTTCCTCGCCAATTCTCTAGTAAGCCTTTGTATCTCCATTGATAAATTAGGCCTACTATTCTTTGCCGCTAGCACCATCATGCCTTGGAGCAAGTTGGTGTCGAGGAACTCCTTTGGGTCCTGTCTTCTTTGTTGGGGTCCGCTTAGTACGGGCCATCCTATAGAAAGATAAGATTGGATTAAAGGATGGATCAAGGAGATTATCGTTAGCAAGCATGGGATTGATATACTTAACCCAAAACCATAATTAAGGGGAAAGTAATTAACAAGTTGATTAAGCATGATGCATGAATCGAACTTACTTAAACTATGCTTAAAACTAAACTTATTATATAGGGCAATATGACATGTTACTCCACTACAAAACATTTAAATTATAAGAACAGATTTACAAATTGATTCAAGATGAGTTATAAGCAATTTGGACCAAATTAAGAGTTTAAATTAATTTGACTCAAATCATTTTGAAGTTTTGTAAAATAATACTACAAGAATCGTTAATGATCATGCTCGTACCAACTATAATGTAACCTCCTAAATTACAGGGCTCACATGCACTCATCATCGCGTCATTAAGACCTCTCGATCATTATGCACGAGTTCCCAACAATCTAGAAAGTGCTATTAATCTTCCGAACAGATCTCATTAACAAGTCACTCCAAGATTACAACACTTTATTCAAATACATCGAGTACAGCGGAAGGATTACATAACCATAAGTTTACAAACCATTTGTTCAAATACTCAAACTTAAGTGTCATTATTACAAGCCTGATATTATTGGAGTAACTTTATACATATAAAACAATTAACCCCTGCCCGAGGGTTCAACTCTACTCGTCTTCTTCTTCCTGATACACCGTCATGCAGCAGGGACCAAAACAAGCCTGCTCATGACCAGCTCCTGCAACAAGGGTCAAAGAACCCTGAGTACGGGAGTACTCAACAAGACTTACCCGACTAAAGAAAAAAGGGGAGAAGACACAGAATGTTGGTCTTAGGAGTCAAGGTAAGGCTTTAGCAAGAATCAAGAACTCTTTTGCATAAAAGCTTACTATAAGTGCATCCTTACTTTTAATATTTTTATTTCAGATTAGTAGCTCATATACTCTAGATTATCCTATTCTAGAACAATCATATTCTCTTCTTCCAACTCTCTCTTTTCTCAAAAACATAATCCATCATTTACTACGATGATGGTCAGGGAATCGGGTCTCCTTCTCCGAGAAGCAACGGCGATCCGCGAATCGATTCAAAACCCAGCTGGGGATCCCTAACCACACGACATATGTAGTACCCAACTTGCATATATCAACCTTTTCTCGATTTGTCCAAAACGGAACGAGGCGAGGCCACCGAGAGCACAAGATACTCCACCTCCCTACCCCGTCCTAACGACAGTTTGACCAGTAGGGTGGGTACACGCTACTCCCGCCATCTCTCCACTCCCAGTGCGTGGTTGCCATTCCCGATTTGGCTCCACCGAGATCCGGCTTACCGGAGTATGTGGCTAGTTAGGGTCGACCGATGCCGGGGTGATGCCGGTCGCGCGTGCCATTGACCAAAAAGGTCTCAGGCGCAATATCGTTCAACACGCCCCGATTTCACTCGGGCCAAACAACGGACGGTCCTTAAACGACCAACACGGGACAAGCACGGCTAGGTATCCCCCGGCTTTCAACCTACGCCCCGTCCGATCTCAAATTCATCACTACAACTCTTTCTTTTCGAAAAACGGTACCATCTCCTCAAATAAAACATTTTGATGAAAAAGCTTAACTAATTAAGCGGGGCTAAGCATCACTAAGCATTTTCGAAATAAGGGTTATCAAGGATGGTATTGAAATAAACAAGGATGGTAATGCAAAGAATTAGGTTATTACTCAACTCCTAATTACTTAATGCAACATAGCATAGACATAAGTGATATAAAACTTTTTAAAACATCAAGGAAGAGTTTAATGTAGCAGGGGCTTGCCTTCGTTGATGATCCGGAACTCGGGGGTCAACACCACAACTATAGAAATCCTCTTCAACGTAACAACCCTCCTCAAAGAATCGCTCGGCTTTAACAATCTCGGTCTCGTTCACTACACGAAATAATGTATGCCTCAACATGATGCCATATAATTAAATATGATGCTTGCGGTGCATGAAATGATAAACACGGGAAGGTAACTTTATTTCACGATAAAGTTGCAACCTAACAAAACCAACTTGTTGAACTACTCTAAAGATATCATCACCATTGCCTAAGGAGTTCTCAAGGACCATCTTATTATGATACAATCTAAGATTCACAAAACAACCCCCAGAAGTCACACAAAACATAAATTATTTGACTCAAAACAAATTATAAACCACATAAAATAATAGGGTTTAAAATAGAAAATAATTTAAACTTTTCAAAACGACTCCAAACTTTTTATACAAGTAGAACACATCATAAAAACAGTACCAAAATAATTTTCATGATTTTTGGATAAATAAAATAATTATTAAAAATCAAGGAAGATGCATTTTTCAATTAAAATTTGTATTTTTAAATCATGCAAAAACTACTCAAAATCAAAGTTTCAAATTTTTCATGGATTCATATACTCATAAGAAGCTTCTACAAAAATTTTCAGAATTTAAGGAGCTATTTTCAAATTTTTATGAATTTTGAAAGAATCAAAGACTATTCATGATAAAGGAAAATAGATAAATCAAATTTCAAAACAAAACCGATCACCGGACCGAAACCGGCCCAAAGCATCCCACGCGGCCCAAAGATCAGGCGGCCCAGCCTGCTGCTACAGTAGCAGGGCGGTCCATCGGCCACCAAGGCTGCTGATCGCGGCGGCGCCGATTGTTGATCGCGTTTTTCGCCGACGGCGACCTCGCCCGGCGACGAGACTTAGCTCTACGTACTCCCCCACAACCCCGCGCATCCCATGGCACCCTAAACCTAAACCCTAAACACCGCGGCACCCTGTCGGCGACCATGGCGGACTGGCGGCATGGCAAGCGGCCAGAGCGCTTCGTCGAGCGATTCCGGCGCGGCGAGCACCTGCAACAAGTCTAACACACGAGGCGACCCGAGACTCATCACTTAAACGAGCCTAACATGACCTCTAGCGGCGGCGGCTACGCGCGGTAGCCGAAGGGTAAAACTCGCCGGCGGCCGGCGTTCGGCGGTTCTGGCGGCTACGACCAACGGACCAAGACGAGTGCGGGCAGAGCTCACCCCGGTTGCGGTGCGCCGACGCTGGTTTTGGACGGAGACGTGGCGGAGGTGGTGCGACGATGGCAAAGCGGGCGACGCGCGGTGCTCCCGGCAACGATGACGCGTTCCGGCGCGGCGGGACTTCCTCTATCAAACTAACGAGCATGAGCATCGACGACGCAGCGATGCTGGGAGCAAGATAGTTTGCACAAGGCTCACCGAGGCGACCTTCGGGCGACGGTGAGGTGATGCGCGGCGGCTACCGGCCGTGGAGAAGAAGAAGGCCACGCGGCGACGCGGGCGACGCGAGGAGCCGCGAGATGGCTCAAGTGAAGCGCAAAGAAGCGGCGGAGATGATGGCGCGCCAATTTGAGGAATGGCAGCGGGGTGTGGCGGTGGTGTGACGCGCGGCGAGCGTGGGACGGCCAGGGTCGGAGAAAGAAGAAAGGGGAAAAGCGCGCCGGCCAAGCGCTTTTAAAGAGCAAGGAATGGAGGGACAGTGGAGGGAGACGCCACGCCCTCGCCACCGCCCTCGACGCGCTCTCGCCGGAACCAGCGAGAACGCCACGGCGGACGCCGCCGGCAGCCCGGCATGGGGGAAGAACAGAGAAACCCCGTTCATTGTAGATCCTAAACCTAGCTTTTCTAAAATTTGCCAAATTCTCCTCAAATTTGAACTGAACTCGAAAAATTCCAAAAAGTGACTTAGGCTAATTTTTCAAGATCTACAATTTTCATAATTGGAAGATTTTCAAAATCAGCCTCTAAATATGACTTTTTGAAATGCAGTTCAAAATTTTGAATTTTGAATTCAAAATTACTTTTAAAATCATGTAACAACTTGAAAAACTTTGTACATGACTTTTGCTCATCTCAACAAGATCTACAAACTAGCTTTTGAAAATTTTTGCAAATTTTGCTTAGATTTTGAAATATGGTTTTAAATCAAAAGGGGACAAAACCCTAATTTTTGTATTTTCAAAATTACTCTAAATTTTTGAACTAAACTTTGAAAACTCAAAATACCAACTTTGTTCAACTTTGAAAACTCTACAAATTTGCTTTAATAACCATACCCAAATTCCTTATAAATTTTGAATAAAAGAAATGGGGGTAAAAGAAAGAATGGAATTTAGGTTTTCGAAGTTCAATTCAACTTTGAATTTGATTCAAATTTCAGATTCCCAACCTATACTATCCAACCCTCATCCAACATCACACTTAGGATCAAAAACATAAATTTAAAATTTAATCACTCTAAAATTCTTAAGCACAAACATTTCTCTAAAAATATAAACTCATTTTAATTCAATGCATTTCAAATTTTTCTAATTATGCATGCGTTATGATAAACATGATGACATGGCAAGATTTTAGTTGATTAACACCAGGGGTGTTACACGTCACCCTATTACGTTGAGGTCCACCGCGGCGGCCTCTTCACCTACCTCATATTTGCTTCATCCTTCCACGTCGTCTCTCCTCCCTCATGCATTCATCTCCTTCCCTACCCCACTTTGGGTGTGGTTCGTCCTTCCCAATTCAGTTGCACCGTCTTTACCATCGGGGTAGGCACCGCCCTCCGCCTCCTTCATTTTCCCCTCGTGATCCGTTTCTACTGACCCGTCCTTTGTTCCCTGCCCCCCGCGTGCGCAGCCCACCGTGGATTCCGCCGGTCTTGGCGCGGCGACGCTGCTGCCTCCCCGCCACCACACGCCGCCCACTCCGCACCTCCGTTCTCTGTCATGGCGTCGCCGCCGCCCGCCTCGCCCCTTCCCTCGCAGCCTTCTCCACCGTATGCACCGACCGTGGTGGCGGTGGTGAGTAGTAAAGAACTTTCAGGGGCGGCGGTGATAGCCGAGCAAAGCAGTAACCCGCACGGCATGAGCAAAGACCGTGTCGAAGACAAGCCCGGCGTGCTCATCAAGACGACACGCCACGCGTTTCAATGGTCGTCATATCGCGCTCGAGCCACGACCTTGCCGCGGCAACACGGGCACGGCACGGCGCCGCCGCCAGACTCGCCGTGTCGCGTGGCGGCACGGTTTGGAAATCTATAGCGGGACTGCCGCCGGGCGGGGGAGCAGCCTTCAAGAATCATGTAGCGCTCCCTTTTTTTTTTTTATTTCCCTGTCCGTATTTGAAAACCAACAGAAGTAATCGGAACAAATTCTGACGGTTTTTAATAACCAACGGATTCCTGAGGGTTTTTATGACCAACAGGAAAAACAAAAACCGATAGGAGAAACCCTTTGTCTGGTAGTGACTAGCTAGTTTTTTAGATAATATAGGCGATGCTGACACTTCAATTTACAAAGAGAAGAATTTGAACAAATTATTTTGAGACTAAAATAATATACACTAAATTGAAGAATTCTTTCTAAACACGTTAACAAGTGACGCGATAGTGAAATTCCATCTCGTGTGGACATGCAGAGCACTGCTCATCAGTACACTGTCCCTGCAGCATCTCCACAAAAACTAGCTACTGTGTCTACTAGCAGTACAAGGCAACCTGTTAGCAACACCGGCCCAGACTACCACGACATCGACTCAGCCCAAGAGCCCAAGAAGGAAGCCCGGACCAGGAAGCCCAACAAACGCGTCTCCGGTGAAGAATGGGCGTGAGCGCCTGCGTGCGCGAGTCCAGCTGTAACGGGTATAAACCTGATAGCGAGCGAGAGAGGAAGGGTATCAAATTTGTAAACCCCAATTCGAATCTTCTAATCATTCATCGTCGAACCACCTCTATCCTCTCGCGTGCTGTTCGTCCGTTCCTCAATTCCCCATTCTCCAACCCCTATCCCCAATTCCTTGCTGCCACTAACACAACCTAGCATTTGCACACTATAGTTACAAGAAAAGCATCCACACGACCGAATACACGATCCACGTATATATGCCGCCCACTAGCTCCGACGAGACCAGACATGACGAGACCTTGATAAGCGTTGGCCGTCATGACGGCCCTTCTCAGCGACGTGCGACGATCTGCTCGTAGAGGTCCCTGATCTTGAGCCCGACGATGGTCTGGAAGAGCCCCGTGCCGTTGTTGCTGCCCGGCAAATCGGCGTGCGTGAGCATCTGCTGCGCCACCTCCCGTAGAACTTGGTTGACAGGTTGCTCAGGTGGGTCTCCACGTAGATGAGCTCGTCCAGCTTGTCGAATTGCCCGTCCATCTCCACTACCGACACCTTCAGTTCAGGCAGGAATTATTAATATCAGACCATCCAAAGGTTCATGAGAGTGCATGAAACGCTGTTAGTGATGAGCTGATGAAACGCAGAGACGGTGATGAGCGAGTGAGTGACTGTCAGATCGATCGTCACCTCGTGCCCGAAGTAGATGCCGAAGCCGTAGGCGAACCTGATGCCGGGGTAGGAGCAGGAGAGCTTCCGGCCGCAGGGGATCCAGTTGACGGTGGATCCTTCATCGAAGAGGTACACCGGGGCGAAGTGGTCCACGCCTTCCTTCATTATCAGCTTCACGCGCAGCACCTTGCCCTCGTCGTCGCCCTGCCCCGGGATCAGCTGCGTCGGCAGGACCTCGATCACGGCGTCCGCGTACTGCTTCTGCGGCTCTGCAGCAGCAAGAAGATCAGGAGGGATATGAATGAATTACTCTCAGCACTGGCTCTGCACTGTGACTTGTGAAATTTTCGGTTGCCGGCAGGTTTCACGCACCAATGTAAGCGTCGAAGTCGGGCTTCCCTTGCCTCGATGCTGGCCCTGATGCTCTCAAGGCTCTGCCCACGCTCTGCCATGTCTCTCTGCATGCAGAAACGGAAGCTCAAAATGAATAAATGGTCGTGAAATCGAAACAGACAACGTCCTGAACTCCTGATGATGAGCAGTGTATCGATACACAACAACGGACCTGAACTTTCCATACAAACTTCACCTCGTTGCTGATGTCCAGGTAGATGCTCAAGTCTAGCAGGTCCCTCACGCGCTCATCGTACCTGACACAGGCAACAACAGACAATAGATTATTGAGCAGCGCAGCGTATTACAGCATTAATAATGAAAAAGAAATGACGAAACAAAATGAGGCAAGCTAGGGAGATGCCTGCCTCTGTAGTCTCACATTGGGTGCAGCCCCTTGACGACGAGGATCTCGGGAGGGGTGATGAGCTCGGGCGGGTCGAGGCGGCCGGTGACGTGGTTGTAGACGGGCTTCTCGACGGCGCGGCCCTCCTTGATAGCCCTCACCTGCTCGTACATGAGGTCGAAGTCGACGGCCCTCGGGTCCAGCGCCGTGACGCCCTTGGCCTTCCGCCCGGCACGGTCCAGCGAGTGGTAGTCGTCCAGGGGAGATCACCGTGGCGGTGTCGCTCACCAGCGTGTTGGAGTTGGGGTTCCCGCCCCTCGGCGGCTCCGCCCCGCCGCCCAACACGCTCGTCAGCCGCCGCATGAACGTGCTCTTCCGCACCCGGAGTCCGCCGCCACCCCGATCACCACCGTCTGCGAGCACGACACGCGGATGGTAGTGGTGGGGTAGTAGGCTCGACTCCGGCTTCGGAGAAGGATGGCCGTGCCGACCGGCGAGTAGCAGGGCGAGGTGGCGGCGCTCGTGTGCACCGTGAAGGCCGCCATGGATCAACCGTGCGTCCTTGTCGTGCCTTGCCTCCGTAGATATATGGTCAGCAGCAGACGAAAGCGGAAAGCGACGACGGCCATGAAAAAGCTTGGTGGTGGTTTTGTGGACAACGATATGGTGGGGCCCGCGTGGCTTACGTGGTGACATGTGGGTCACCTGCTGCGGATGAGAGAACCACCAGCATTGCAAACGGATGGGGGCTGTCATGTCCGTATAGAACTACCAAATTGGCAAATTCGACACAGTTCATAAATTGGCAAATTTTGCTTTGCACTGGCAAACGGATGGAGTAATAAATTGGCAGGAACGATAGCATAAAAACTACGGGTCTGTTTAAAACTCCTCTACATTTGAGATCTAAAGCTCTAATGTGAGGTGGGCTAAGTTTAGAGCCAACTTTAGACCACCGATTTGAAGCTTTAGCTCAAAAGTTTAGAGTTTAGCTCAAAAGTTTAGAAGGGAGGAGCCAAACATGTCCTAAGAATATTCTGTCGACTAATTCTGAAACATGAACCTGGACGGTTGCTCTTGTGCGTTTCAAGAATAATATAATAATAATAATACTGGGAGCCGTAACAGTCACCAGCATGCCAAACTTTCGACTATATATAAAGCCTCTAGTGAAGAATCAAAGCACCTCTTTCAGTGAGCAAACCTATAATACCAGTGCTACCCTGCTACTTCCATACCATTTTAAAAGCAATTCTCAGCGCCACTGACATAAGAAAAGATAGACTCAAAGGTGTACTGACAGGTATGCACAAAACCATCGAATATGTATTACTAGTAGCCACAACTAACTCCCCATTTTCTCAAGAAATGTAATTCTCCATCATGACTGACTTCACTTGTTCCCTCTGAAGTACATGTACACTTTCTGCATTATCAAGACAGATAGCAAATGTTATGTTTTAGCATTCTATTAAGAAACACTTCAAGAAAGGTCATCTGGCAAATGTTATGCTTTATCATTCTGTATTAGTAAGAAACACTTCAAGAAAGGTCATCTGAAACATGGAGCAATGTAGGTAAAAAAAAAAGCAGACAAACATCACACCATACATAATGGTGTTATATCAGATGCAACAAAATTGTAAGACCAATTCTTTATGCTGAGTCCCTACAGATTAAGAAAACTGTATTTGTTCATCCAATGACAGACTAAATAGAAATAGGAAGACAACCAGATATATCATTTGGCAAATCTGACATTAAGAAATTGGCAACAGTCATGTTTCTCAATGAAGTACCCCACCATATTATTCTAAGGCAAACATATTTTACTCAACTTTACACTAAGGAAAAAGTCTACATATTCTTCTAAGGGAAATATATTTCACACACTAGACTATTTTACACAGCGGATGTCACATGAACTCCTGGGAGCCCATCCTTGACCCCCTGAACAGGGGCCAAGTCCAGAACCTCTTGCAAGCTTGGTCCTTGGTAGCAGGGACTGCCGCTGTCACACCCCACTGCCCAATTGACGGGCTCCCCGGGGGCATCTACATATTTGCCATCCTTATGGGTGGCACCAAAACATGTGCCACTGACATGTGGGGCTACATGAGTCAATGACAGTGGCATGAGGCCTGCCAAAGTGACACCACCTCTAAGGCAAGCCCCCTCGTTAATCCTCCAACTCAACAATGCTGTGGCACACCTCCTTCCACAGTATCAAGGCCTAGCATTGTTCTGAGGCTGTTCAGGCAGGTCCACCATGCGGACGGCACAGAGAAGTGGAACGGAATAGGGTGAGCAGCTCTATCGGTGTCGGGCATCATGTGTGTGACACAAAAAAAAAGTCACTACAACGACTGGCGAGCCAGGGATAAGGCAGCAGCAACATACATGGAGAGCTGACAAGGGTTGATGCAGGGACGATTAAAGCAAGTCAGGTGCACCCTGACAAGTGGACCAGGCTTTGCGGCATGCCACTGGCAAAACATCTCGGGGAAGGGGGGCACCCTAGGATACTTTAGGGGTCTATGTAGATTTTTTTCCCTAACATTAACGTCCATAAAATATTTATACCAATGCGAACTTCAGACTTTGATACGAAAAGGGGCTGCTCATCTAGTATGCTGTTACACAATGGAACACCCACTAGTTTGCAGAAGCATTGAAATGTCAAGGTTGCAGAGTGATGATTGTTGAGGGGGGGAGAACTTTCATACCTGAAGAACCCCAATGCTCAGCAGTGTCTCCAGACAAAACAGTGCAAACCCCACAAAGTAAAAGATCTGCAACACAGAAATATTGATTATATTCTATCACCCAAATATTTTAGAGACATAAAGTATCCGACACATGAAAAAAAAAAAGGCATGAAGAGTGTGTCCACCACTCAGCTTACCCCAATTATCACATGCTCAGAGAAGGTGTCAATCGCAGCCAAAATACCACTGACAAGAATTAAAAAAAAAGTTCTGCATCAGACTAAACATAACACATTGATGTTCAAAAAAATAGTCAGCTATGAATAACATTTTCACAACATCCAAAGTCAATACATTTAAGAGCATATTTACAGACCCAATAAAGCATATAGCAATAAACAGCTCGGCTGCTAAATTTGGAAAATTGAACTGGCACATGGCCAGCCATATTCTTAAATAGCAAAAAAAAAATGACATATTTCAGATTCAGACCTTACAGAGAAAATTAAATCCGTTCAACTGGTACATGACCAGCCATATCTTTTAGAAGAGCATAAAATTAATCAACTTGAGTTATTACAGATTCAGACCTTGCAGGCGAATATGGAATAACTTATTTCAGACATTTCACAGAATATTCTCAACTATAAGCACCCACCAAGTAATGGAAACTAACTATACTGATCATATTGCCAAGGTGGCACACACACTTCCGATTATCATTAATTGTTGTTTGTCCGAATCATATATCTGAAAATTTAGGGAGTTACCTCTTGCGATCCATAGTTAACTTGTTTATTAGGAAAGTATAAATCCATATAAAAAAGGGTTAGCCATATATGGGTTAGGATCAAGCAAGAATCAACCTAGTTTCCCCTCCAAAGTTATGTGATCCCAATCTATGACTTATTGATTTCTCCTTTTCCAGCACCCAACATCACTGGCTACTACGCAGTGGTGCTTACCCACATTGCCCAAGCTCATAATAACTGATGACTTTGATTACTTTAGATAAAAGCAGTGGCAAACTTACGTTAACGATTTCCCATGAAATACAATTGGTGGAGCAATGGCAGCAATTATGCAAAACCAATGTGGATCTGCACCAAACATAATTGCAAATAATGACCTCATCTGTGCCAAATTATAAGTGACAAGTACTAATGTGTTGAACTCAAATGTTAATCATGCAAAATAAACTTGCAAATTATATCTTACCAGGTAACACAGGAAAAACCATCCAAAACTGAAAGCACTGTTAGTCCTGTTTAACAAGTTAATGAGATTGTCAAATACAAAGCATCATGCATCAAAGCAAAGGCTTATAAATATAAGCATCTTGGTTCCACAAATGTATATCATAATAACTATAGTAGAGTTCCACTTAACAATCTTATACTAGAATTTGAGCCACATCAATGATTGGTGCCTAAATATAATAGCAACAAATATACCATGCCTCGCTAATTGGTACATGAAAATAGCAAGAACACTTCCCAAGTTCGCATATACTATATTTACACAAGAACTTGCTTTGTAATATGCACTGATGGAACACTTCCCAAGTCCGCATGTACTAATAGTACTATATTTACACAAGAACTTGTTTTGCAATATGCACTGATGCAAAAGGCTCTAGGATGGGCATATATTAAATTACTAAAGAACTTGCTTTGCAATATGCATTGATGGAGAAGGCTCTAGGATGGGCACATATAAAATGCACTACGGTGCAAAATTCACCCAAAGTAAGGAGTTCAAAAATGATCACAGCATACCTCATTGCACGGTAGAGTGGCCTATACCATATCAAATATGACAGAGGAATTCCAAGCAAAGCATAGATTGTTGCGAGGAAAAACAACTTTGAATCTGCAAGCATAAGATATACCAACTATTTAATGCAAGCGCAATGTATGTTGTACATCAGCATTTACAGAAAACCATGAAACCCACCTCCCTCCTTGATCCAGCAGACAATGACAGCAATGAAGTTCCAGGACAGGCAAAGCACAATTCCTGTAATTTATATTAACACAAACCAAAAGCGTGAACAATCACTGCCAGCCACCTGTCAAATACACCATATCTAGTAGACTTGGGTGTACCCCCTAATTGACTGCTTCTGCACCCCCACCTAGATAGGAAAATGACCTGCTACTACTAAATCACAGTCATAGATGTAACAGAATGGTCTGTGACAACATACCAAGCCAGCTTGCGAATGCAAGATACTGCAACTTCTGCACATTAGCCGGAATCTCATTGGCAATGTCATGGTGGATGATGGGGAAGAATGGTGGCCAGTTCTTCTCCTCCATTGGCACGCCAGCTGCACCAAGCAAAATGGGGTGGAAAATGCAAACGATCACACTTCAGTTAAAACAAGTGACAAGTCAAACAGCACGAGTCACTGACAGTCTGACACCAGAAAGAAAAAAATAGTGAAACGCACCATTCTTCAGCGCCTCCTCCCTCCTCTTGATATCCTACAGCCAGAAAACAGAAGCCATGAGAATACCACCGATCAAACAGCCAACTAAAAAGTCCGTTCCTGTCAAAAAAAAAAAAAAAAAAAAAAGTGGAAATGGAGGACAAAACCCCACCGCCTCTCGCCGCTTCAGATCTGATTCCCACGACGAGAGCTCCCTCGCCTTGCTCTTAGAGTCCTGCATTGGGCGCCCACACCGACCCAGAACGACTGGGGTTAGCACGCGAATAGCAACTGAGGAAAAAGGGGGAGCAGTGTCTGGATGAATCGCCTTATTACCCCCATGGTCTCGAGCGGGACGGCGTCGCCCCTGCCGGCGCCGCCGAACCCGACGGGCTCAGTCGCCCGGAACCCGTATTGCTGCTTGCCGCCTCCGCCTCCCTCCATTCTACGACGCAACAGAGACGACTGATCAGATATACTCACCTAAAATCTCCAGATCTACCAAACCACCAAGGTAGGAAGCAAAATTTCCGAATGAGGGGGAAAGGGTTTTGGGCTCACGGAGAAGGGGTTGTCGTCGGCGCTCCTCGTCGAAGGGGTTGGGGTCGTGATGCATGCTTCGCCTTCGGCCTCGACGCCGGCGGGGTGACGAGGTGCGCGAGGTGGGCGCGGCGCGGCGCGGTGCGGTGCGGCGGGGCTCGGTGCGGTGGCTTTGGACTAGGGTCGCTTCCAGTTCAAGCAGTTTCTCCGCCTTTTTTCTGCCTTCGCGTTGCGCTGCTTTTCACGTGAGCTGCGGCGCGGCGGATGGCGACACGACTGGGAGCGGGTCGACACCAACACGCGTCGTGGCGTGGCGGCGCCCACCACGAGGAAGCGACCACGGGCCAGGGGCCCGCCTTCATGCCCGTTTACCTAGCGGCCCATTCAGATAGAGCCCCTTTCACAGGTGATTCGTTCGGCAACATTTACTTTGGTGGTTTTCTGACAACTTGGGCCTTACATGGGCCCCCGAGTGAATTTCGTCTAGAAAATCGGTCTTGTCCGCAATTTGGGAAGTGACGATTGATTGCTCACCCAAGGAGCAGAAATCCGGGAGGGGATCCATGGACATGGAATGCTGAAATGCCTCTCAACCGAAGCAAAGGTTCGTCTCTATCTTCTTCCTCTGGCTAACCCCCCGTCATCAGTCTCATTTAATTTGAGCCATGTGCGAGCTCCACATGCGTCTCACGCGTCCCCAAGCTTTTTGCTTATCTATCATCCCGGACGCGCTCGGCAGGAGCTAGCTCACATTTGTGCCACGAGCACTTGTGTTTAGTGTTGTTTACGCTAACCGCAGGCGCCCAGAGAAAATGTTGCATATATATATATATATATATATATATATATATATATATATATATATATATATATATATATATATATATATATGCATCTGGCTTAATTATTAGGGGTTCCACGCACGACGACAGCATAAGTCCGGTTGTTTCCTTCTTCAGTTTTGTGTTTTGTGCTTAATATATTTAGCATTTGACTGATTATTAGGTATATGGCCCCTTGTGAATGAGGTTTGTGGTTTGTAGGAGCTTGATATATACTAAATCGCCCAAATTATAAGACGTTTTGGCTTTTCTAGATACATTGTTTTTACTACGATATCTGTAGACATGGTATATCTCGATGCATGACAAATACAATGTATCTAGAAAATCCAAAACGTTTTATAATTTGGAATGGAGGGAGTATTATATAGGGTAATACTATTGTGGAACGAGATACACACATATGCTTTCCCTGCCTCTTGGTAGGGAGCCCCTTGTGAAGCAACATTGCCACAGGTTGAATTGTTGCCAAGTGGTCGCTAACGTCTTTTGGCAATGGCGTAGGTACCTAAATAACACGAAAGTGTTCAATTGATACAGTGGCAGCGCCACTAAAAAACACTGGATCCCAACTGCAAGGCTAGGGTGTACACGGTGTACTTATATGCTTTCTCGAGTGTAGAGAGGTAAGAGTATACTCAAGCTAGTTGCAGTTGTAAGTCCATCCATCTCTGTAGCTATATATGATCGATCGATACGCATAAAAGCTGAGCCTGCTAGCACTACGAGTCCGGGTCTTCGCCGACCGCCGCGACGGTCGGGCGAAGACCAAAAACGGTCGGCGCCGCCTCACGACCGTAGTGGTCGGGCAAGGGCGGTCGGGCAATTTTGGTCGGGCGACGACGGTCGCCGACCCGCTAAATGACACCGCCGGCGCGATCTCTTCGCCGACCACCCAAAACAACGGCCGGGCGGAAAGTGGTCGTTAACGAGGCCCGAAATAGACGGGCCAAGCAGCCCTCTTCGCCGATCGCCGGTTCGCGGGCGGTCGGGCGAAGATTTTTTCTATTTCTCTCTTCGCCGACCGCCATGTCGTGACGGTCGGCTTAAGGTGTTCTATTTTTTTTTCACAATTTCTTCGCCGACCGTGTTCCTAGATGGGCGGTCGGCAAAGGTGTTTTATATTTTTTTTTACTATTTCTTCGCCGACCGCCCGTGTAGTGTTGCTCGGCGAAGGACAAATTCTTTTTTTAAAAACGTCGCCGACCGCCACTCCTTCGGGCCGACCGCTTTTGATAAAACGGTCGGGCGACCGGGAAAGGGGCCGAGCCCGCCATTTCGCCTCCCGGCCGCCGACCGCCGTTGCAAAAGCGGTCGGCGAAATTCTTCGCCGATCGTTTTTTTGGCAAAAGCGCCGGCGAAGACCCCAAAAAATTTATTTTTTTTTTTTTGTTTTCCCCTTGACAAACAAACACATATATAATATATATCACATCCATTCAATCACGTAAACATATATATATCGCATTGCACACCTCCGCACATGAAACACAACGATATATCACATAAATAAGTTCCACACGCCCAACAACATGTCCACAAGTCCAACATCGAGTCTCACAGAGATCCGTAAAACATGTCCACAAGTCCAACATCTAGTTCACAAGATAAACAAGTCCACAAATGATCTAGACAAGTCGCGGGGAGTCTCACAAGTTCATGCAGGTGGCGGAAAGGTTGGGAAAGGCGGAACTTGATGGTTCGGGGGCGGAAGCCTTGCTCCCACACTGAGCACCCGCGGCCGGCCGGGATTCGACCCCCGCCGATCCCCGGGAGTGGAAGCTCTAGCGCAAAGAAAACGATGCGGTGTTAGACATGAGTTTTTGAAATGAAAATCGAAGCTCTTTGCTATCATACTCACAGAGTACCCGTGAACGGGTCAAGTCCGCGACCGTGCAACGACCGACCTAGAGCCTGTGTGGTATCGCCTTAATCCACCGTGGTGGCAAGGAACCTAGTAAGTTCCTCGATCCTTGGCCGCCATTGTCGCCCCAGCTGGCCTCCACCTCCGATGGCGCTCCTTTCCTCTCGCTAGCCGTAGCCGTGTAGCGCTGGCCTCCACCTATGGGCACCGAACGCCCCAGGCCACGCCGCCTGGGCCGTGTGACGGGCGGGTCCGGGTGTCCGCCCTCCGTGTTCTGGACGCCTGAGAGTCTCGCCGGAGCCTGCCGATGATGCTGCCGGGCGACGCCCAACCTCCCGTGCTTCTTGCCTCCAAAGTGGCCATGACGACGTCCGTATCAATGTCATGGTCGCCCCGGATCGTAGTCCTCCCCATACTTCGCCGAAGTCGCCGTACTCAACGATCCGTTGGCCCACACCGGAGTTGCCGCAGACGCCGCCGGGTCGTTGACGCCATAGGAAACGCCGAGGCGGCCTTCATCTTGTGCGACATGCGTAAGGCCTTCCGCCGCCGGCAGTCATGCCCGGATGTGCCTTCACCGTGAGAAACAAAGGAAGAGACGATTAGTGTTGAAACAAATAAGATTGAGCTTTTAAAAAAGAAAAGCGCTTACCCATAACTCTTTGTACTCCGGAAGGCTCCGACGCTTTGGTGGTGTGATGGACCTTGCATCACCAAACGCCGATCTCGGTTAACCTCGTGCACCTTTCGCCACTCCTCCGCGGAACCACTTGTCCACGACCGATCCCAAAGAATCCCCCATGGCCGCAGAACCAAGTCGGCTTCATCTACGTGTCATGCAAAAAGGTCACATTAGAAGTTCACATTGACTATATTAAATCTCAAAACAAGCACCGCTTAGTGTTGTTCATGTACCTCCAAGAACTGCTCGCTGGTCAACATCATAGTCCTTGCATCCTCCTTCGTTACTTTCCTCGACCCAAAGACCGTTGCATGGTAGTTTATGATGGCCCGGTGCCGCGATCCAAAGCATATCGGGTGACGCCGCTTTTTGCGCGTTCTCAAGCACCCTTGCAGCCTAGCACCTCCGGCCCTTCCTCGCATTTGAAGAAGTGCCGCATACAAAGACTATATCAAATTCATGGTTTAAAGAATGCGATGTATTGAGAAAAGGCTTTGTGCGCGAAAGTGCGAAGTTACCCAAAACTCCGTGAGCACCCGCTCCGCTTTTGTGGGTGTACTCCGAGTCTTCCTTGGTAGTAGGTCAAGCCAGCCAGTAGGTCGGCCCCCTCGCACGCCCGTGGTACGTGACGACGCCGGTAGTGCCGCCGCATAGCAACCCGATGATGCCTAAGGGGCTATGTGAGTCACCGCCCGACACAACGAGCCGCCCCTCGCATAATGAAGACATGATATCGGGCTTTCACTCGGTAGGCATAATTAAGACAATGAAGTAGGCATAAATGAAGCACGATGTAAAATGTACTTACCTTGTCCCTTTGGGGGCTAATCACGTGGCGGTTGTGGTCCAACGGAGCTCGAGGGAGTCGTGGAGGGGCCTCGCAGTAGACCCCGCAGCCTCTTGCCGCCGAAGTCGAACCCCCCGAGGGGTTCGAGCCACCAGACGCCCCTCCCCCGCCGCCGGTGACGCCGGGCGTGGGCGCCGCCGCCGCCCCCCGCCTCCCGGGGTCCCGCCGCCACCCCGCCAGCGGCGCCGCCGCCGCCAGCCTCCTCGCCGTCGCCCTCCCTCCTCCACCCCGGGCCTGGCGTGGGAGACGGAAGCCTCCCCGACACTCCAGGGAGGCCGCCTCCCTCCGTGAACCCTCCGCCCGGCCCGCCATTGCCTTGTCTTCGCTCGGTTGTAAATCCCTGGACAAGGCACGGACGACCCCCGAGGCTCGCCGTCGACCTCCTCCACGACCTCCCACCATCTTTGTTCGATCACCGTAATCAAAACATGAACAAGGCATAATAAGATTCACCCGCATTGTAATCAAAATATAAATAAGATATAATTACAAAGATAAACAAAATGACATAGTATTACATGTATTAGAAGTAACGGGATCATCGTCCATTTGGAGCGTTTTCTCCGTCATCGCCGCCAACATTGTCGAAATCACTAAGAGAATCGAACTTGATTGTTGACTTCATTGAGCGCCAATTTTTCTAGCATTTCTATGTCCCTGGGCCGAACACCTCAACACGCCGCCGCCGCCATCGACATTTCATCGCCCACTTCCATTCCTATATCTCCAAATAGGTCTATCACAAAACTCCTAGGCGCACCCTCTTCTTGATAGAACTCTCCCTCATATGTGATTGGGTTGATCAAGTTATAATCTTCATCATTTGGGACGGGTAGTTTTACCATGCGGCGCTACCTTTCGCACAACCTCCAAACCCTTAAGATAATCTTTGTCTTGGCAGCATATGGGGTAATAAACCCGCACGGCCCGTTGAGCCACAATGTATATATCGGATCGTGGATACACGGAATCGGGTCGAATCCGACCAGCCCAAGTGCCGGGCAGACGTTTAGTACATTCAGTGGTCGAACCATTGACATTTGAATATCACGTGTTTCGGAGCAAAGCGGGCGCCATAAAATGAAAGCTCAGATATTTCTTCGACTCGCCATGGTATTTCAAGACATTATTATCGATCGTTAGCACGCCGCCGCTTGTGGTACTCGGTTGGGTCGCCCTGCTCGTAGCTTGTCGTGTGGAAACGATATCCATTCACATCATAAGCGTTAAATGACCTAACCCATCATCACGCCAAGCTTTTACCAAAGAACTAGCTCGCCACGTATAGAGCGATCGGTTTGGGCCCTTCTCTTAAAACCACTTAAATGAAATCGGGTCTCGTGGTCCAAAGACCTTGTGAAAGAAGAGTATCAAGTTCGTGTGGTCCGCCTTTGTTTATTGGCCACAAGAGAATCTAGCCGAGCACGGACCTCGGCACCGCCTTCATCTCAAGGGCCGAGGTTCCGTCACTACGACCCCTTTTGTAAAGTCCTTCGTGTCCACTCGAATGGATGGTCAAGAGGCGTGAACCGACGATGTAGGTCGAATCCATCTAAAAACTTACCACCCGCCCGCAACCCGATGAATCGGCACTTTCCTTGCATACCGGGCACGGAACTTTCCATGAACACACCAAACCGGAGAACAACCCATACGCCAGAAGTCATGAATTGAGTACGGGTACCAAACATGCATTTTGAACACCGCCAGAGTTTCTGGCCGTATGTCCATACGCTTCATCCCAAGCCTTGATCAATTCATCGATCACAGTGCTCTATATACACACCCATCTTATTCCCGGGTGGCCCGAATTATAAGCGACAAGAATATGGTGTCCCGTTGAAAGGCTTATTAACGGGGAGATTCGGGGGGGATAACGAATCACGGCCAACAAGTGTATGGGGCCGCACTCATGCCATAGGGATTGAACCCATTGTTTGCGGGCGACGCGTGCATATTACGCGCCTCCATTGCTTTCTCGTGATGTTTTCCATCAAAGTATTGCCATGCTTCACCATCGGGATGGATGTATCATCTTGTCCGGAGTGTATCGCTTGCCATTTTTGTGCCACGCCATCTCGCTTAGCCGATTCCTCGGTCATGTATTGTCGCCATTTGAATCCTTTCTGCACAAACCCGGTAGGTACCGTAGTATTTTTTGGCGACCTTGTTCTCCGGCTTCATCCGACCATCTCCACCGGGACCTCTTCGTACCTAGAGGCTTTGCACTCGGACAAGGCGTTGCATCGGCGTGCTCTTTCCTAAATAGGACACGACCCTTCGCAAGCATGTATCCGCTCATACGGCATCTTAAGTGCCGTAAAGAGTTTCGAGTCATACATGTTCGATGGTAGGTTATGGCCCTTTGGAAGCTGTGGTGCCAACAATGTACAACACCCTATCGAAGCCCGCCGACCGATGTTCAATTCGCACTTCAGCCCTAGTAGTTTACAAATGCCGCCCAACCTTTGAGACCATTGTGTTCTCATGAAGGGGTTTCATACGAGTCCAACATTGCATAGAAATTCTTTGCCTCCTTCTCCATCGCCTCCTTATCACGTGCTTCGTTGAAAAGTCCTTGGTGGGCATCATCTAACATATCTACAACCCCGGCATCACCATCACAATCCTCGAGGCGTGCTCTCACCACCTCCTCTCTCATACGCTGTGATTCACCATGGTAGACCCACACGGTGTAGTCCTTGGTGAATCCAACATCTAGAAGATGACGTTGCATATCCTTTCGGGCCGACTCTTCTCGTGTTGTCACACTTACCGCAGGGACACCAAACTAGCAAATGACCACGAGCACTAGAAGGCCGCCCAAACCATGTCCAAGAACTCATTGGTCTTGTCAATCCATTCTTCGCCAAAATCACGCTTTTTCTCCAACCGTCAGACATCCACCGGCGGCATGTCGTCCATCCTTTAGCAAGCACTAATTCCAACCATGAGTTCGATCTACATGGCGTTCCTACTCTCTAATAGGCCAGATAGGTCCTAATTCACTTGGATCTCGGATGATCGGACGGCCGCTTTCCATGTCCGAGCCCGACCGAGACATTCCCAAGACCTTCGGCCGTTTCTCCCGATACACGCCCCCCGAAGGGAGAGTGTGCATCCCGAGAACGGGGGAGGTGATGGAAAACTCGTCGACCGAACGACATGGAAACCGACCCATCTACGCATCCGTGGGTCGTCCAAAAAATGGGATAATGGAATAGATACGGTCGTAGATATGCAAAGAAATGCATACCTCCAACCGTATTCTTTCTGGACGGGAGACGCCTAACTAGGTTACGTGACATACGACCATGCGGGGATATTCATACCTAGGGTGGCGGGGTGAGGCGGCAAAGGCGTGCACACCCCCGCAACGCAGAGGAAGAAGATCGGGACGCCGAGGTACTTCGACGGGCTCTTTTTCGCGAAAAGGAAAAACATGAGAAAAATTAGAAATTTTGGCGTAACCTCCCCTACACCGGGCGGCTTTTCGATACCAAAAAAAAAACATGGCACGATGGCCAACATCCACATATCATATGACCAACAACCACATATTCATATGGCGACCATCCACATATCCATATGGCCAACATCCACATATCCATATGCACTAGCTACTAATTGCTTCATGCCATGCCATACCTTGAAGGACACGTGGGCCGCCGGGATGGCGCGGAAGGGACGCATCATTGACGCTTGTTAACGTTAATATTAAATAATCAACTAAGCATAGAAAAATGACATAAATGAATATCAACATAGACTTAGGGGTTTGCTACTAATGAGTTCCATAAGTTTTGGTGTTTTGTTTATTTTAGAGAGTGATTCCCGAGAACAGTACAATTGGGCCAAATCTACAAGATAAATGGGCCTTGACATCTAGTCCTACAAGCACCAAATAAAGAGAAGCCAAATGCCATCACACAAAACGATGTCAAATGATGGATTCGAGTACACCATCTGCGACGGGCTCGCCGAGACGATCGAAAACGGATATATCATTTGCTATATTTGGAGTTCGAATGAGAAGATATGAATTTACAAATAATGGAATATTCTAGAAACAAGAGTCGTGGGATTAATTGGGCCTAAACCAGAATTTGGCCCATAAAGGCTATGTGCATTATAATTAGATATGGTGGAAGGTTTAGTACCATATTGCTTGCTAAAGGTGGAGGGAGGCCAGGAGACCCCTATATATGTAACCCTAAACCCCTAGGAGCCAGGTACCCGATTGACTTGAGAGTTGTCCCATGAATGGATGGCCTCTCGTTAATATTAGAGAATTAGGATTAGATATTACAATGTAGTAGAATAGATCTACTAGAGAGTTAGGGAGAGCGGAGTCAAGGCGTCCTGCTCGAGAAGTCTTATTTGCTTGGTATGTCTTTGTATCTTTTCATTGTAAGACTTATGCTTTAATATATTTATCTTCTCTAGTTACTTGTATGCCTTTCATTTATTGATTAGAATATAGTTGTTATATATCCGCATGGGATCTTCGCCGCATCAAGTGCTTTAGTTATAAATTGTGACTAGAGTAGTAATTAATAGTGTAGACATGGTGTCTAGACTAGAGGTTACCTTAGATTGCACCCAATCCCACCGGATAGTTGTGGTAGCCCGTGTAGTGACAAATCCCGACGGCCGACGTATTCCACCACGTTCGGATTGGTGTTGTAGGACCGTAGTCTGAGCTTCCTAGCCCCCTTCTCATCCCTTTCCGCGGCTAGTGTTCTCGATGTCCCGAAGTGCTCTTATATGATCGCTATACCTTTTCATGCTTCGCTTATCATAGAACCAAAGTACTAGAGAAGAATACAGGAACCTAGATCTCTCCCGTTGTCCTCTCGACCTAGCTATCTATTCTATATTATAATATTCTAGGGTTATGTGCCATTAATTATATATCTTATCAAATATCATTTACCCCCTCACTTTTAGTTTAGTTGGTATAATAAGTTAGTAGATACATGATGGTAATTTATCATAGTCTTTACCCTTGCTTCCCCTGTGGAAAATATAAATAACGATACTCGGAATACTCCCCGAGTAAAAGCTACAATGGTATATGTTCTAGGCGCTGCGGAATCCTTTATATTATTTTTGCACTTAATAAATACTAACAACGACCACCTTTATCTACGGCGGCGAGCACCGGTGAGACCTACTCCTCCCGACCTCCTCCCTCCTTCTCCTCCTTCCCCTTCTTCTTCTTCTCTTCCTCCTCTTCCCTCCTCCTCCTCTTCCCTAGCGCCGGCCCCCTTCTTCTTCTCCTCCTTCTTCCCTAGCGCCGGCCCCTTTCTCCCCTCCTCCTCTTCCCTAGCGCCGGCCCCTTTCTTCTCCCTCCTTCTTCTTCCCTAGCCGGTCCCCCCTCTCTCTCCCTCTTCCCTCTCCCTTCCTCTTCCTCCTCCCTTACCCCATCTCCCTTTCTCCTCCTTCTCCTTCACGATGGCCCGTGGCTGTAAGGGAGTCTTTGAGTAGAGGCGCCCAGTGGGGACTGGCGGTGGGGGAGGGGCTTGAGGGCTGATGGGGAGTGGGGAGGAGCTTGGTAGGCGGGGGAGGCTGTGTGGACGGGCTGGTGGGGTGTGAGTGGTGATGTGGCCCGAATTTGGTAGGCGGCTGGTGGCCCTTATTGTAGCTTGGCCTTGTATGTGGCCAGCTTGAAGGCCGAGGGAGGAAGCAGGCGGCAGGGGAGTGGCGGGGGCCAGGAGGCGGGGCGGGGAGGAGGAAGCGGCGGGAGGGGCCGTGGGTGGTGGGGTCGGGCGGAAGGGCGGCCTAGGGCGGCGGGCGGCGCGTCCCGCGCCGGGCGGCGCGTGTGCGTATGCGGCGTGGGTGCGTGGTGGTGTGTGTGTGAGTGAGAGTGAGGCAGCGTGGAGTGATAAGGTGGAGGAGGGGCTTTTTCGCCGGCCGCCGCCGCATGGTTTTAAGACTTTTTTTTTAATAATAACGCTATGCCGTGGCGCGGGACGCATTCTTCGCTGCACCGCGCCCCGATTCCGGCGGCCGCTGCTTTTTAAGACTTTTTTTTTTTAAAGCTGCAAAGTGGCGCTGGAGGACGACCGCCGCGACGATCCGGGCGGGTCGGGCGCTTTTTTTTTTTTTTTTGAAAGAGCCGGTCTAGGTGGCGCTGAGGAGGCACTTTTCCGACCGCGCCGATCTAGCGTCGGCGGTTTTTTTTTTTTAATAAACAAGAGGCGGCGGCGGCTGGAATTCGCCGCCGACCGCCTCAAACCATGGGCGCGAAGTTTTCGCGTTCTTTTTTGAAAATTGAAAACGCGGCGCGGGGATCCAGTGCCGGCCGCCGACCCGGCTGGCCGGCGAAGCTTTTTTGCTTTTTTTTTTAATAAAAAAGGGCACGCGTTGGGACGGGCCGGCTCGACATCGCTTTTCGCCGCCCCATAGGTAGGGCTGCCGGGCGAAAGAGCCCTTCGCCGAGGGCATTTGTGCGCCTCAAAGAAAGAAATTAATTTTTTTGGAATTTTTACTTCAAAATTTTTCTATGGCTTAGATAGAGTGTTTACAAGTACATGTCAAAAATTGAGACATTTTTTCAAGCACATTTAACTATTTTTAATAGTTTTTCTTTTTTACTTTCGAATATTTTTTCCCACCTAAAATTTGAACCGGCAGTACTTAGAAAAAAGGAATTATGTGATTGGAAAAATAATATTCTTGTTTGTTAGTATATTTTGAGCCCTCATCTATGGACACGTGAGAAAATTAAAAGATCTTTGTGCGAGACATTCCGATATCGCGGTCTCTTGCCAATTCATTTTAAAATTCTAAAAAAAGAAAACGAAGTTGGAAATTGCGGAAATTTGACGCAGGCATCGTTATAATGCATGTTTAAGCTGCGGAAAAAATTTGAAAAGGTTTCATGCAAGTTTGCTTCCTGACTGCGAAAAACCTAGACATCTCAACTAGAGTTTCGTTATCACATGCTAGAGATGTCTTGGTAGCTGCCACCCGAGATGCAAACGTCCACCTAAATCGACTCAAACTTTTTTCGTGGTGTACACATGTGATATAAGGACAACTCGTCAAGTTTCATGATTTTTCAACTCGCTTTGAATTTTATAGAATTTTAAAACGATCGACCCGCAAGTGAGTCGACGTGTTTTCAAGACAAGATATTTGAATTTCGGTGCCCGGCCATGGATGAGGACTCAATATGGACTCACAATCATGTTTATCATTTTTTGAATCATTTAGACCCATTATTCGAATCACTTGCAGTTCAAATTTTAGTTTTCGAAAAGAAATTCAAATATAACATGAAAACTCATAAAAATATAGTAAAAGTGATAAAAATCCCAAATTTGAACAATGAACTCAATGTATCAGAAGCTAAGGCACAAAAAAGTTGTGATAGCAAATTCAAAAAAAAATTTATACTTCGCGAGCACCGAAAAAACACGGCTGAAGGCAAGCTTTCGCCGACCACCGTGGACACGGCGGTCGGCGAAGAATTCTTCGCCGACCGCCGACCAGGGCGGGTCGGCGAAGACACACCCGGCATTTTTGAATGCCACGTGGTCAGGCGGCGGCAGTTTTTCTATTTTTTTAAAAACCTTCGCCGACCACCCGTTAATGCCGTGATCGGCCGGCGAAGGGCAACCCTCGGAAATTTTTTTTTTTGAGTGCCACGTGGCGGTGCGGGCCAGCGGTTTTATAAATTTTAAAAAAAAAAACTCCGCCGACCGGGCCGGACGGAGGGCGGTCGGCGGCGGTATCGATCTTCGCCGACCACCGGACGGGGCGGTCGGCGGGGCGCGCGACAACAAACCGTTACGGTGGCGTCGCAGCGGCGGCGACAGTTCTTTCGCCGACCGGCCGGCGGTCGGGCGAAGAGGTCCCTTTGCCAGCGTTGTTTTTCGCCGACCGTGGCCCTTTGCCAAGCGCCTTGGCTGTCGGCGAAGAAATCTTCGCCGACCGCCATTTTCGTGTGGTCGGCGAAACGCTAAAGACGGGTCGGCGACGACCCGATTTCCGCTAGTGTAGTAGATAAACTTTTTTTTTTTTTTGAGGGATTTGCTAGTAGATAAACTAAACCAGAGCACGTATCTAAATTATTTGGAAGTTGCTCTAGCGCTTAAGCAAAATATAATGCCATGCTTAGCCACATCAGCCGAACCGCTTAGTTTTTGAAAGGCCGTTATTACTACGGTAGCATATATATTATTCAAAGATTGATCCCCTGACGAAGTTTGACTTCAGTGTGCCAATGGCGCAGCCATAGCACTAGATCGAGACGATCAAAGATGAGGTGAAAGGCAAAGATCGGTAAAACATATTCAATGTTATTAGTAGTACTTCATCTGTTCGAATTGTAGATCGTTTTTGGCTTTTCTATATGTATTTCTTTTGCTATGCATTTAGACATAGTAACTAGGTGAATAACAAAAGCAATGTATCTAGAAAAGCCAAAATGAACTATAAATTGGAACGGAGGGAGTAGTAAATAAGAGTGAGCTAGCACCACCCATTGCCCTATCGTGGTCCTCGTGGCCGGTCAGTCACAGGAGTATTTTAAGTACTTTAAAGTTAAAACATATAAAGGGTAATCATAACTCCTCATTCTTCTTTATGTAATGCAGAGTTAGCTTTTGGTTAATTACTATCGTCATAGATTTTGTACTTGCACACAACTTGTATGAAGTACTTCTTGTTCATGTCTTATTATTAGTATATATTTATAGGCTCCTGGTTTTCGTATTGATCCCCTTACTCCTTTTCAATAAATCTAGTATAGGAGATTGAGAAAACCAAATTACAGATCAGTATATATGGTACATCTACTCTAGCAGATTGGAAAAAAAATCACACTTGCCCTTTATATGTGGGACCCTTATCAGTTACAAAATTTGTCTTTCTTCCTCTTCTTCTTTTCCCTCGCCCGTGTTTGTGTGTGTGGCGACTTGTTAGCACCTACCCGCAGTGGCTGGCTCATGAGTTGGATTGTGTGGCGCGGCGGCTTGCTGGCCCTAGTGAGGAGGTGCGTGCGTTGTAGCACAATATGGGGCCATATGTAATATTGATCGAGAGAAGATTAGAAAGGAGGGATGGAGAAAAATTGGTTGTGGATCCCCTCAAAGGGAGAGAGGGGAGATTTTGAGGAGTGAAAAAAACTTTTAGGGGAAGGGGGATGAGAAAGGGGAAGCTAGCTGGAGCTGTGTTTTTGCAACTTAATCCCTTTTATGCAAGAATGTATAGGGAAAGAGGGATCTTTTTTTCTAAATCTTGTGGGGTTTTTTCTCTATAGCTCATCTTCTCTCTAAGAGGGGATGGAGAGGGTGAGGGGGCAGTACATGGAGTATTGGCTTGTTGCACTAGAATATATATGCTCGGGGTCACATCACATGGGCGCCGGATGCTTCTCATTCCCTCTTACACTAGCCCATATCCTATGCATCCATTGCATGCGCAAGCATGGCTAGCTACTGGCAGCAGAGAATCCCAGCATGCAGGACATACATGCATGTCATATGCGTATGCATGAGAGGTTGAGAGATGTCTCCTCCTTGCAGAGAGGGAGAGAGAGAGAGAACTCAGAGAAGTGTGTGGGGATACCATACACTTGGGGCAGCTGCTAGGGCGCCCTCGTTTTGTGCCCCAAGAACAAGAGAGATGCTCAGATCGATTTGATGGTGGTCGCCAATTTTTTAAATATCCCGGCTCACGCGCGAACGTGAAGTTTGGAGGCAACGAATTGATGGCCTGAGCTGGACAAAATCCAAAAATCATATGATGATGTGAAGGTTGGGGGATCACTCGAGTTTTCTTCTACTAGTACTCCACGTTTATGTCTCTAGTAAACGAACATTGAAATTATGGCGCCATCGGTTACCGTACCGGGAATACTAGAATATGGGATTCGTGAGTGAATGCTGCATCAATATATATTGGCCCCCTCCTTCTCGTTTTAAAAATACAAAAGTTTCGAGGTGCTGTTTGGTTTGTAGGGACTAAACTTTTTTTTTCTAGTCCTGGGGACTAATAAAAAAGTCCCTCCAAAAAAGTCTTTTAGGACTAATAGAGTAAAAGTCAAAAAAAAAAAAAATCCCTCATATTTGGTTTGTTAGGGGATTAAAAGGACTTTTTTTTAGAAAAGTCCCTAAACCAAACAGCCCCGAATAGGCCACGTAATGTGATTTGCCAAGCAGAGAGGGGAGTGTGTTAGGTTTACATTAGCATCTGATTTAACCTTTTTTTTTAGCAAACTAACATGCTTACACTGTGACAACAATGGTTGTTAACTCTCCTTGCTAACCAAATCACAAGTTTGTAACAACTATCTTATTAATCTTTACTCAGACAGAGAGGATGAATCGTGCTAAAAAAAAATCTTAAATTGTTCAAAGGTACATGTCTCTCTTGGACGCAGAGCTTACATCACTACAAAAACAATATATGACCCCCGCTCCAAACTATAAGTCGATCTTGTTTCGAAAAAAAAAAAAAAACTATAAGTCGATCTTAATTCTCGTAAAAGCTATATATCTAGACTTAACGTAATTAGAAAAAAATTGTATACTTAAAAGCCAAAATAATTTCTAATTTGGAATGAGTATGGTAGATGTCCAACTGCAAAAGTTCCCAATTGTTTTCAAATACAAATAAAGTTCAGCCACAGCATACATGCTGTTGCATGCTGGCATTCTTCAATTACTCTGAGATACTTAAATTATCTGACTAATTAATAAAATAAGCCCACCCCTTAAAGGAAGATTCCCTAGCCATTTGTTAAAGGCCTTATCACAGCATGTCACACAAAGGACAAATTCATCATATCATCCAGAACCCCACCTAATCCCAGTTGTTTAAAATAATAACCGTGTACCTCTCTAAAACAATTGTGAACGGGTCAGTGTACTTTATAGTGTCCTCGTCATGACAGGCTACCCAATTCCAATTCGGAGACAGTTCTTCCGTTACTAGTTAACTCCAAACAATTCCTCTTAATTAGTGCTTTTGTGGAGTAGTAGAGATCAGGCATTGATCGCCTTTTTGACAGTATCGCGAGTCAAGAAGTCAATCTGGCCAGGTCCAAAGCATGGTAATAAGGGAGAGACCAGTGGGGACTGCAGTTTGAATCCAGAGAGAGAGAGCCGGAGAGAAAAATAATGAGGAATTGAACCCAAGCTAACTGGCACAATGTGCAGTTGTCAGTAGAAAAGAAACAAAGTGCGCACACACAAAAAAATACTCCATGCTTGGAGTGTGGTTAAGTGATGACAATACTCTTTGTCTTGACTCGACTCCTTGGAGCTAAGTCAAACTGATCAGACAATAAGTTCATATAGTTTCTTAATCGGTCTAGGAAGCTATGCATCTGATGCCTACGTGTGAAATAGATTCCGCTCTCTGAGGCAGGAGTAAAAGATTAGAAGCCGTAGGTTGAATATGGTTTGACCAGTACGTAGGCTACCAGAAGCTAGGCAACTAGTAAAATTCACACATGCATTTTTCTTTTTTTAAAAAACAATCACTATTATTTTTAAACAACTTTTGTAACTCGAGCATGTCACATGTTTACTGATGTCATAATAAGGTACTCCCTCCGTTCTAAATTATAGTTCACCTTGATTTTTTTAGATATATTATTTTTTAGTATGCACCTAATTATACACTACATGTCTAGATGCATAGCAAAAAGAAATGCACCTAGAAAAACCAAAACAACATATAATTTGGAACAGAGGAAGTAGATGGAGTTGTACACAATGTTTCATCAAAATGGAGTTCATTTCAAACAATATAATAGTACTATGATAGTTGTCATACTTTTCAGGGGAGGACATAAGTCCTTTCATTCATTTACCACTCACAAGAAAGGTACTTTGCCATTAGTAGCAAACTCCAAATGTTACAAAACAAACAAAAAGGTAATAAGAGGCACATATGCCTTGACTGTACATTTTATGTTCCCACATAACTATATAAAAGTGCATGCACAAGACTTTTTTTTATAAGAAAGTGCACAAGACATTATTGACAGACACATTATACTGTTGCTATATATATATACCAAATAAATCAAATGACAAATAATCAATAACAAGGGTAGTACTCCTACATATTATATCTGAAAGATACTTTTTCCCATATCTCTAAACCTGGGCCATGTTATATATATGCAGGTTTGATTAAAATTATTAGATCAACTGAACAAACTGATATTTCAGCTAGCAGCTAGGGACTACGTTTTGGGACAGCAATACCGCAATATATACGGAATCAAAGGCAGAGTAATTATATATTTTTAAGTAGGTGTCCATTAATTATTCAAACGTACACGACTGTGGTGACGAACGATTACATGCTGATTTTTTAAGCTGATGAATCGGCATCAGTGGCTGCTGGTTGATATTGTATTGTTGGAAGAGATAATATCGAGAATCCTATCACCCGAAGCATGTCCTGTGCACCGAAAACGCCTTCAAACGCGGCGCCAGGATCTTCTGCGCTCTGAATCCGAACTTCACAGCACAGGCTACAAGACTCTCGTCACAGGAGATCCTCGCTCATGGATGTCATTGGATTCAAAGAAACTTCCAGCAGAAAGCAACTCGATCGGCTTTGTTTAATCCCCATTGCAGCGTCACCTTCAAGAACCACCTTCCCTTTGATGATGCATAAATAATTGTATACATCAAGCGCTATCTGTGCAAATCTGAATGAATCAACTCCAAATGACCATTTTATGTCACGAACGAAATCTATGTGCGTGATCACACAGAGATATGTGTGTCTCGGAGTTGCTAAAAACCCAAAGGAATTTGTATACAACTGATGACTATTTGCATTATCGTTGCCGCCGCTCCTGCTATTTAATTTATTTGAGCCACCAATTGTATAATGATACTTATTATATATACTTGTATATATATAATGAGTTCATGTGGTGCATACACCTGGTTTAACTAGTCTCAGCTCTAATTAATGAGATATTACTGTCATTTTCGGTCTCATTGGCTAGATCTTTTTGTCCATTCTCGAAAAACAATTTATAGTTTATCATGACATCATATAAAAAATAGTTAATTTTGAGTACATACATAGGAGTATATTATAATATTATAATTATAATTAACGTTTATATGTGATAAACCTGTGCAGTAGGCCAGCAAGCTGTGCCGTTGGTTCGCAGGCCGGCCGCCCGATCTTTATTTTCTGCAGCCAATCATCACGTTGCCTTCTGCTGTACATGTTTGAAATCCGACTAGCACGTCCATATATATGCACCTGATCTCAAACGATAAGTAGATAAATGATAAAAGTTAAACAAAATAGATTCAATTTATTTTAAGAAAACACACCACATTCCTCTCACTTCCAAATATCTCTCAACTAGTTGGGAAAGGTGCTCGCTTTTCATATAAAATTTTGAAACTACAAGTAGAGATTAAAATGAACATGATCAGTCGAGATATAGGAAGACAAAACATGAACCTACACACGTAAAACTAAGAAATGTGGCAGGATCTCCGAATGGCTCTGTGGAGCCGGGAGCCATTTTAATGCCGAACAACTATTGTAAACGAGAGAGAGAGCCGAAGAAGTTTTGTTTATTTTTTTCTCGATCCCATACCAAAGGTCTGTGGAGAGCACGTTTTAGGGGTTGAGCTTCTACCCCATTTGGCACAAAAACAGTTCCAAATTAACGCCTTCTGCCAAACAGGGCATAAAAAGAGAGAGAAACAAAAAATGGTCAAAAGAACAGACATCGTTT
>JADLZK010003520.1:0-78894 GCA_015847255.1 Hyparrhenia diplandra
AATTCCATACAAGCCACTATAAATTCAAACCACATAGGGCCTTGTTTCATGATCGCTATCAAGTTTAAGATAGCCGCCGTTGCAGGGGCTGTGCATTAAGTCAAATTCACATCGTTTTGGGATCTAAGGTCCACGCATATTATTTACCTAAAAATCGTTTTGAAAAAGAGTTCTATACCTTGCTAAGTTACTGGTTTTAGCATTCAAGAGGCTTTGTTCTATTTCACTTGACGGCATATATTTACCGAATGTTAAAAAATAACAAATGATGCAATAAAATAATATTAAAAAAGACTTGGTAGGACGGGTCAACTAATGAGAGAACTCTCTTGCGTAGACACCCAATTATTTTGGGTTTCTCACACATTTGTTTCGGTGAGTCGATCTAGGCACAAGAGAGCTCGATCAATCAACAGGGAAAACCCAAACCTGCCAAATCCTGCCCCCAAAGCTAGGGTGACAAGCCTGTGCTACCAGGCCCGGCGAGAATAAGGTTAGCTTTAGCTTCTTTAATACCGGTTTCACCGTATTAAAATAATTGTTTCGGTACTATTATTTCTGCGAGGAAAGAAGCTTTCCTGTGATTCTAATCGGGCCTAGTGGGCTAGTCTCACACGAAGCCCCGTAGGCCCAATTACTTAATATACTGGGCGGATTTCATACTCTGGCCCAGATGCTCGCCTCTGCCGAAGGCCTTTTTTCTTCTTCTTCTGCTCTTGTTTAGCGTCCAGCTGCCCTCGCCGCCGTCGGCGAGCTCCGCGGCGAGTCGAGCCGCCGTCTCAGACCCTAATCCCTAGTTCCAGCCCACCCACTCCCTTAGCCATGGAGGATGCACTCGCGCCGCCTTCTGTGGCGCCGACTCTTTACCCCACGCCGCCGCCGCTGCCGTCCTCACTCGCCGGCGGTCGCACCTCGACAGCGCCTCCTTCCGCACGCTCTCCCGCCTCTTCTCCCACTGCCTCCACATCAACCCGTCTCCCCGCGACGGCACCGCGCCGCCCGAGCCCGAACCCGCCGTCGCGGATCCTGTCGGTGGGGGGCGCCGACGATTCCCCAGAAAGGCAAAGGCCTAGTGGCGCCGATTTTGACCGGCTGAAGGATGTGGAAATCGAGGCTGCGGATGTGGGAGGCCCCTTCGCTCCACGGGGCCGTCCATCAACCGGCCGCGGCGAACCCTACCTTCGACCTGGGTGAGGCTGAGGCTCTGCAGCTCGAGGGTGCGGACGCGATAGTTGTCCTAGAAAGCGCCTCGTGTGTGACCAGAGCGGAGGTGGAGGAACCAGCGGCACCTGTGGTGGAAAGTACCTCGTGTAAGACCAGCACTGAGGTGGAGGAGTCAGCGGTTGGAGCTGGACCGGCGGCGGTGGAGGACGACGCATCTTTGAAGTCGGTGGAGTCTCTCTTGGAGACAAAGGTTGACGAATCGGTAGAGGTAGCGGTTGGTGATGATGAAGGCCGTCTTCTGCTTGAAGCAATGATGACAGACTTTACAGGGTTGATTGGTGATGTTGATGCTGGACTGATATCAGCACAGAGTTTTGCAGTTTCTGGAGGTGACCTGCAGAATAGCAAGGCATCTGAGGATTCGAAACAACTGGATGGTGGGATTGAAGAGGGTGAACCTCTTAGAAATTGTGATCATCGGCAAAATGATGGTGCTGGTTTCGAGGAAGGAGAGATTGAGGGTGAGCTCCAGGATTTGGGTTCAGAAGAATCTGGAGATTCTGAGCCTGAAGATGAAGATGAGAAATTGGAAGGCAATTCCATTAGGAGAGGCTCAGGGCTGGATAAATCTTGTGATCATGGCACACGGTCCGGGAATTTGTGCTCAACACCTGAAATAGGAAATGATCATCTTATACTGAACAGGGATGCTACTGTCAGAGGTGATGCACAAATATCTATTTCCAGGGCTCAAGTGGTCACTTATGATGATGTTGTGGATTGGAATGAGACTCCGCTGCATGACAATGAGGTATCCGATACTGGTTCAAATGTTATTGTTTGTTGCTTCTTCTGTCTAACCATGCATTTTCCAATTCTTTTACCTATATAGGTTTAATGTTTCATGTTCTGCCTTTGTTTAATGAATTCAACAGAATTTTTAATCTTATAATGATACATGTGCACTCTGTAAGGGCCTGATTGTTTCATGTCAAAACCGAGGGGATTGGAGGGGATTGAGGCCTTGTTCTCATCCCTAAACCATGGGGATTGAGAGGGATTGGAGAGATTCAAGAGGATTTTTAACTTATAGGGATTTAATCCCCCCTCAATTCCTCCCGATCCTCATGTTTGTGAGAGAAACTGAACATTCCCCGAGGGGATTAAATCCCAAATCAAAATCCTCAACCCCTTTAATACCCTTGATTTTGATTTTGGGATCAAACAAAAACAAGGCCCAAGAGAAGCACAAAATTCCTTGCTGGTTGCTGCAGGCAGATGGCCATCTTCGTGCCTTGATCACAATAGTTTCTTCTCTGCTGATATAATTTTTTTTGGCTGAATACACTGACTTTCATTATCTGCCTTTGCAATCTATTACAGGCTCCCAACCATGGGAAGAAGAGAAAAACTTATACAGAAGAGAGGAAGGCTAAAAAGACGGTATGTTACAGTCTTGACACCATTTGAGTTCCGATGAAATTGTTTCTTCTAAAGCGTGAAATTTGCTTTCTAATGTTATTGACAATTGACATCCAGAAAAATAAAAGAATTAAGCGGGCACAGCAGAGAATAGCTGATGGAGTCATAAGGCCAAAACTTGCTCCTGTTATAAAGCAAAAAAAACCTTGCCACTTCTATGACCATGGGAAGTGCCAGCAGGTGAGTATTATATGGCCAACTTAACTTATTTCCTTATATCTATTCACTTCAAGCGTATTGTGTTTTCATCTAATGCTACTTATCTTTTTACATTCTTTGCCTTATTTTAGGCTGAAAGTTCATCAATGGTTCTGGTTTCCTTGTACTGTTGTTTAGTCATCATCACAAATTCCTGATTGCTAGATATCATGGTCGAGCCATATCAAATGCAAAATTTGTTAGAATAATGAAATTGTCCATTTTATACTTAGTGGATTTTTAAAAAATAACAAAGATATATTAACTATTTTTTGCTGATTGTTTGTCAATTCTTCTGATTCTCCTTTTTTTTCTTTTTGCAGGGCAATAATTGCAAGTTTTCCCATGATTTTACACCTTCAACAAAATCTAAGGTGCCTATATATTGAGCTTATCATATGATTGTAGTGTTTTTATGCATTATAGTAGTTATACTATTATATGGGTAGTTTACTAGGTTGTTTCTCTGAAGCAGTATCTCCTTCAAAGTAAACCTATTTTCCAAAGCCATCACTCAATCCATACTGAGTTGCTTTCCTAATTCTGCTTTATATTCAGGAATAGAGTGCTACATTGCCACCCACTTAAAAAAAGCAGAACACATTTCATCCTCACTTATGCATACTTCATATGTCAATAATGCTTCATTTCGACCTGTGCAAGAGGCTACTCCTAAAAACAAAATATCTGTGTTTGTGCTTATAACTAAGTTTGTATTTGTAATTGGAAACACAGATGTAATGCCAAGGATCTGTTCAGATGGGGGTGGAGTGCTAACTGCTAACCTTAGCTTTATCTTTATCAAAGTGCATCTGAATTTCCTCATACATGGATTTGTTTCATGCCATTTTTTTTCTAATGTCTTCTCATTTCTTGCAGCCCTGCACACATTTTTGCATGTGGTTCTTGTTTGAAAGGAGAAGAGTGTCCATATGACCATGAGTTGTCAAAGTACGAATGCCATAACTATAAAAACAATGGCATGTGTGCCAGAGGTGATAAATGCAAATTCTCTCATGTGGTACGTAATTGACTTAATTATTTCTGGCATTACTTATTTTACTTATTTAAGTTAAGAGCCTGGGACAATTTAATTTCCATATAGTTTATATAAATTTCATTCTTTATCAGGTGCGAACTACAGAAGGTACTCCCACACAAGATGCAAAGACTTCTGATGCTTCACTGACATATGAGAAAACAAACCTCAGAGAGCATACAACAAGCCAGAAGAACACAACAGTTCACAAGGGTGCTCCTAGTAATTCTATCCTTAGAAACCTGGCTGGTGTCTCCAGCAAATCTCAGAATGTTTCTAATCGTATTCCAAAGGGCGTGCAGTTTCGTCCCTTTGGTAAAGGTCAGTCGAATTTGAGCAGCCTGCATCTGAACGCTTTTGTCCATGGAGAAGCAAAGGAATGCAAACGGCACTCAGCATAACCTCGGAGGACATGAAGCAGAAAGACAAAAATTGTGAAGCAAAATAGCCAGAAACCGAATCTCTTGCTAGAAGATAAGAATTCTTCAAAAGAAGCTACTAGGCATCCATGTTCAGACCCAAAAAGAAGCTACTTTGCCTGTTGATTCTATTGCAACACCTGGATCAATCCATACTCAGCATGAAGTCTCAGAGGCTTCTAGGATTTTGCAGGAGTTCTTGTTTGGTTCTGGCAGTTAGAGGAAAGTATGTGTGAACTGTTCTGCCTTTTGATACCTGTATTTTGCACTGTATATTAATTCAATATAAAATTTCACCAATTGCTGTTTACATGGATTGCATTCATGCCCATATCCATTTGACTCTTCTGATACTCCGCCAGTTTCCTTGCAACTGCATATCGAAGTTTGTTTTCTATTTTGGCTTCATGCAAGGTCAATAGGAAAAATTCACTATAGGCGAATGTACATAGTTGTTTTGTTACAAATAAAGTTGACCGAGGGCTTAATTTTGCAGAAATTGGCACAGGTTTACTATTTCTCCAGTCTTCTGACTTTTGTGGACTCCCTGAACAAGTTCAACCCACACTGTAGTTACATGGAGCAAAAAGTTGGATGAGCTTACTGGTATGAAAGAATGCCGCCTCCAGAATTAACTCAACATGTAATTGTCATGAGTACCTCCTTGGACTAACTTTGACATATAACTATAGTGAACTTCACTTTGGAAGCCATTTCTCATTTAAGATGTGAACTTTACTTCTTTCTTCATGCGGTTTATGTGAATTTGTGCATAATAGTAATCCATGTCTTTTCAATCATCCCCATGTTCTTGATATGCTTTATTTAATGTTCATTATATTGATGGCCCTGTGCCACCAATAATTCATGAATTCCCTATATGCCATCGCCTGTGTTGGCATGTAGGGATTTTGTTGTTTTTGCTGTGGCACAGGGATAATTGCATCAACTTGTGTAATTCCTCTGTTCAAATTTATTAATGCTGTTCTTTTTCTATGTGAAATGGAGGAATGAAATGGAACTTTTCATGATCTTGATGGAACAACTTTGACAACTATATCTGGCCTTGATGTATATCAAAGTTTTATAACTGTTGACAACTTTTGTAAGAGCCAAGGGGGTGGTATCCTGTTACTGGGTGGGGCTTGTTTAGTTGATTTTCCTTGTGAGTTATCCACAGCTTTGATACAGAAATCTGACGTGATCCCTTTTTGCTTAGGTGTCATGGAAAAGTTGAACCTCAAGTCACGAGGTAGCACAACGGGACTTGATGTGTCATTATTCGGTTCCTAACAGTGGACTGTTTTGTGAGGCACCTCCCTCCTGTCAGGTGGGTTTCCGTACATACCTTTCTGTTGAGCTGTCTATTGAAAGATGCTTCTCCATGAAAACATACTGTTGTGTGGGCCGATTTCTCCAGCTGCTTTGGTATCAAGCTTCTGCCTTGTCTTCAGAAAGAGTTTTAGGAAAGAAAACTGATCTTGTCAACTTTTTTTTTCATGCCAGGGAACTCAGATTCCTGCTCCTCCATGCAAGAGCTTTACGTCCGTTTGCCACATGAGAATGGCAGGCAGCTATGGAGGCTCTAGTTTAGTCTTGGATCATCATCATGATTCGGGACACATCTGTGGCAGACTTGTTGGGTACCTTGGTGGCGACCAGCTCCCTGTTTCGTTTAAAATAAACATTAGCCTGGTGCAGTGAATGGTCTGGGCTTTGCATGCAATGCAATGCAATAGAAGGATCCCGATCCGATCTCTTGGTTTCAGAATTACTTGTGAAGTAGAGTATTATAGCTGAAAAGATTTTGGTACACCATAGCCCCAGATGCTGAAGGCCCCAGGTATGTGCTGGACTCTGCGGCTGCTGCCCGGTGCCTCCTTTGTGTGCTGTCGAAATCTCTGCAGACGTTGCATCGTTTCAGAATTACATTCACATGGTCACTGAGAGGGCTCACATGCTGATTCATCACTGCAGCTTGCCCACATGTGAGTTGTGTCCCTCTACGCCTGACCGTCGTCACATGACCAAGGTGCCTGACGCTGTTTCTCGCTACTACAACAGTCAAGTTTGTCCATCATATGATGATGGTGTCCAATTCCTTGGAACAAAATTACCTGGATCCCATGGCCTCTGCAGTAAATCCACCGCTCGTGCTCTGTTGTTTCTTTGTGTGTGTTTGTGCTTGCACGCGCGTGTGGATGGAAGGGTTTCACATGCAACTGTCATTTTCCATTTACCAAGAATCCGGATGGCCGAGGTCTGTGTGTGGTGGGTTATCTTGATTTGCCGAGTATTACTGTCACTGTCACTCTCCAACGGAAAGCAATTGAGTGAGTCGAAATTATGGTCCGAGCGACTTGTGCGTCTCAACATGTACTACTCTGTGCTTCACGTCATGGGAACTGGATAAGTTCATTCACGTGTCGACTGGCGGTGGAAATTCTTCCCCGAGGACTGTGGGTGCGTGGCCAATTTGTCGCTTTCTCTTGCTATTTGTGCAGAATTTACGTTTGCAATCACAAGTTTACCAAAGGGTCCACTTTGGACATGTGGTCGCACGAAAGAAAGAATGTGACTTGTTTGTTATTTTACCCGTATATTATGAGCTCAAGCAGAATACGTTTTTTTTTTTTTCTGTAAAAAAATAAGGTTTAGTCTGTGTAGCATAGAAGAGAACAACAGAAAAAAAAAAAATTAAGCCATGTCGTCATATCTGCCAGTTGCCCTCCAGTGATCTTATTCACCTAACATTTTGAGGAGCTGAGGCAGGGTTGAACGCTTTCTGTTTTTATTTGGTCAACATTGGACTGAACCAAACCAATGCAAGTACTTGTAGTCTTGTAGACCCACACAAAGACAAGTAGTAAGATGAGAGCACAGGCTCTGGTTTTGGAAGGAAAACATAATTGCATGACTCTTTAGTGCATTTCTTTTCATATTCAGCCTGTGATATGATGTGTCTCTCACATTTGTGGTTTCTGTCACCCTTGGCATCATGCCACCTGCATTCTGTTTTTCTGCTTCAGTACTTGCCATTTCCTTCTGCACTGTTCAATGCACAATAGAGGAAGGGAAAAAAATATCATAAATATGCAAAGAGAATGATAAAAAAAAAATCCCATGAACACTATGAAATTATTTTCTTGTATAAAGATACCCCATTTCCAAGATGGCAGCTAGTCTATTCAAATTTTTGGGCTAATCAGCTGAATTGTTGGACCGCCCGCAAGGTGAGCAGAAATGTGATGCATGCATGTTCATCCTTGTATCTGAACATTGTTAACGCTTTTCGTGCCTTGTCTTCTGCCCCCACCTGGCACCTGCTGTATTAATCCTCCACAGTCACTACTGAGGCTGACAAAACAACTCAGCTAACAGGGAAAAAACCCTGCATTCATTCAGCTAAGGTTCTGATGAACATGTCTGAATTAAGCTGGAACAGCCTCTTGCTGAGACGCCTCTGCTCCCGCTGAATTCCTAATAGGCATCCTCCTGTATGTATATTGTTTACTACTACGTCACTGTGTTTTTTTTAACTGTCTTGCCTTGACCGTTGTACAAGAATAACCTTGTTGATGACTTTATGTCGCTTTCCCAGCCTTGTCACAGATCAGACCGCCGGAATAACAAGTGCTATAGTTTACTTAGTACTCAACTAATACAAATACTTAAACCTCCTGGAATCAAAATGCGTTTTTTTTTCCTGTCTACTTAATCACATGTGTAAACCAGATCAGACATGTGGACTCAGGTTATGATGATGAAGCGTTTGAGCAGCAATCAGCAGCTGGTTACTCGCCATCTCTCGACAATTATCGATAAGTATGAGGAAATTGTTTGGGGGGCTAATCATGGGTTCAGGACCTGTGGAGGGCCTTTACCAGTTCCATCGCTGTACATCCATTCATCCATCCCCATTCTTGGCCCCTGTATTTGGTGAAGAGACAGTGAGCATCATGAGCGCGTCCTACCAAAACTCCATTTTCTTGGGGGCAAAGCTTGCAGACGAGGTACCTGTCGGCCTCCTGCTTCCTGCACCTGGCTTCACCAATGGGCAATGGCGTCCAAACAAGCCTCCAAAACGCGATAGATGCCGACGATCCTTGAACCCTGGATCGTGCCTCGTCCAGTTGTCCTCATGCTCATCCATGACATTTATTTGTCTCACAGCCTACGAAGACGCCTGTGTGCGTATCATGTTCCTCAACGCCTGTGTGCGTATCATGTTCCTCATGCTGTCTACAATCTGGTCTGGCCAAGTCCAAATCTTGTACCAGGAGATACGTAGTAAGTACGGAGTACAAGCTAACCAACCATTTTTGTATTTCAGCAGTTCTGTTTTCTTGTATCGACAACGACGACAACGACGACAAAATGAGTAATTAACCGATACAGTACAGGAGAGCGTGTGCTATGGTATATAGCGCTGTCCATGAGATTGTATGGATTCCAGCTTTCATGGCTCATGTTCTGCCTGAATCCTGAGCTTCTTTCTCACCATTGGTGGCCTTCCAACTCATAGATTTTTTTTTTAAAAAAAAAACTGCGTCTGCATTCGGCAACCGGAACAGGGAGGGGCCGCCTGTCCTTTTCGTGACATGGACGTGCTTATATCCAGGCTCATAATTCGCGCCTTGACTCGTCTCCCCTTTTTTTTAAAAAAAACTCATACTACACGATTAGAATTTGATTACATTGACGCTGATATATATGGCCCTACTGGTCATGCAAGTAGAAACACGCATCAACATGCTCTTATATTTTATTTACTACGACCACAAGCAAGGGCAACTTTTCCTGGAGCTAGGCAGCTAGCTTGTGCATTTCCTGCCGACGTGTAACCATGTTTTATTTTGCTGCTGACTGGGCTGCTTTGCTGGCACTGGCACACAATGCCAAGCAAATACTCCTGCCTGCTAATGATTGTTGTTGCTCATGTGGATCTTCCTTTTGGTCTTGTTGTGCTGGGACTGGGGGAAAAGGCTCAGTCTGGATCTAATCTTTCTCTGGATCGATGCCAAAACACCTGCATGCCCACCTTTAATTTGCTGCTCTGCAATCTGTCAATGATGTGCTGAAAAAAAGCCAGATCAACAAGTCGTCTAGTGGATGACTGCCTTTTGCAGCCCGAAAAGGACCAGAGCATAAGACAGGAGTAGTGAATAGATTGCATGTGCTTGCTGGTATTGGCATCAGTTTCTCCAGGGTGTAACACTTTGGCCTTTAAAAAAACTTAAAATGGATTCATTCACAGTTCATGTCGAATCTACTAGTAGCCGTTTCCTCTAAACTCTAAAATCTTTAGAATTTCGTTACTTCGCAAATAAAGCTATGTATACTTATTGTTCTCTTCCTATTATCTTTTAGGCATATTCAAGTAAAGAACTTATATTCGGGTATAGGCAAGTTCCACCGCAAGTAACCTAATATGTTTCTTTAGTTTTTATTTTTTGAGAAAAGAGGAAGTTTGTTAATTCACAATCATTACATTGAGATGATACAATAATCATAAGCCACTTTTGGCCTCTACACAGAAGCATACAACATAAAAAGATAAGTAAAGGACTTAGACGCGAGTGGGCAGGGCTTATAGCAAGGAACCACTTGAGGTATGCTACCATGGGCAAAAGGGAAGGGGTCCCCTTCTCTCCCTTTCCTCAGTGGTTGCGATCATTTCTCTCATTCCCTTTTGTTTGTTTGGAGTCAGGTTGGTTCATTTCCTAAGGACTATGGAGGTGAAAAGAGATGATGTAGTTTGACCAAATGCCTTGATCGTGATTGGCAAGAGAAAGATGCAATTTGATATAAGGAAGGAAATAAAACATGTTGTTTGATCGTGAAACACAAACACCATGAGTGGTAGGATGTTGGGTCCCGAAATTCAAAATGAAATTCTTAATTTACTTGTTCCTAATCATCATAGGAAGGAAATCGCCGGAACATTGTTCCATTATCTAAAATCATAGGAAAGAAATAATAAAGAGGTTATTCCCCTTTAGTATTATGGCACTATAGTTGTACTCAAAATGCATCCTCGCTAGCTGCCTCCATTTTTAGGACCGATCATAGGTGGTACAAGCTGACTCGATTAAATGATTTTCGTGTAAAGCTAAGATTTTCATAATTCAATCATCAACTCGTCTTAATTGCACTAAAATTGGCTTCGTCCTTGATTTTTAGAATGTCACCTTCCCAGGTGGAGAATCAAGCATGGCGTGACACATTCGAGTATGAAGGTGGTACGACAAAGAGGAACCATATCTTTTCTGGCCGGAGAGGATTCAAGGCCCTTCACATTTCATTAAGGTTAAACATTTAGTCTCATTCTCTTGTAATAGTGGGGAAACATTTTGATCATGTTCCTCGTACTATAACACAAAGTATCATTAAATTTCTATCACTTTTCTTTAAATTACCTCTTTAATCATAAAGATCGTGATACTTGAGCAACCTAGTCCACTATGTAAGTACAACCACCTGGCCACTAGGTGAGCCTAAATAACTCTATGTCCCTTGCAGACATTGTAACATTTTTTCTACTTCTATTTTCTGATTTTAGATACCATATTTTATCTATTTTATGTATTAATATAGAGAAAGTACAACCATATAGGTGCTAGATGGAGGCTAACTATTGTCCTAGCACCTTTTTCAGAACTTGTGCTTAGTGATTAGGCTAGAATCCAAATCATAGTGGCAACTAGTTTAATCATTCTTAGAAACTCATGATTGGCACTAGTGACTAGAATTGTTGAATTGATCTATAAGCCCCTTTGCCGTGGAAGCAAAAATAACAAGAAACAAAGGTTTGTAGAACAAAAATGACACAGAGACGCGGTCTTTGTAAACAATTTTAGACGAAGTATATGTCTTCAAATATAGCTAAGAGTGTTACTACATATCAATACAAGAACACTAGCATCAAGTTGCCACTATATATCCTACCTTTGTTTGCCATCCTAACCCCATATTTTGACCAATGACCACCTCTAACCACATAACACACAATTGGACCATCCTTAGCACTCTTATCTGCTACAAATTCACCTCACTATTACAACAAGGGTTGGACTCATATTTACAACCCTATATATTACAAAAGTCGACTTGATCAAACTTTATCTTAACACCCTAGTACAACTCAACTCTTAATTTTGATAACCGATTGTGCAAGTATTCAACATTGACTCAACAAAGCCCACTCCAACACAAAGGTTTCCATGTATGAACCTTGGTGTAAAGGGAGGTCAATCATTATCTTTCAATACTCAAAACCAAACAACCCCGATGAGCAAGCATCACCATCCTCCAAAGTACATACATTGCAAACCTAGGAAATTTATGTTCCATGAATCAACCTCTAACAAAGTTCTACAATGAACTTGTTCGACAAAAGCATTCTCTTCTATATAACAATCACTTGCCGTTTAATGATCTCCATGTTTTGACCACACCAAAACTTGCACGGACCAAATTATGAACCACCATAGTCAAACTACCCATCTATGGTTAGGCTGCCACAATAGCTTAGTGAAACTAGGAAGTGTTCACTACAAGCATTGCCTACAACAGATCTACATCACAACACACCATCCTTCTTGTCAAGTTCATCGGCATCCTAATCAGCGGGCTTGAAGTTGCCAATCTCATTGCTTGTAGTTGCATATATAAGTGACTGCCGGCATTCACGATTTCTTCTAGCCATCCCAATGATCTTGTGCACCATTTCTACCAATCCCTATCAAACAACAAGCATTAGACACCCTTCAACTCTTTCTCCAAATCTAGATTATCATCATAGATGCAACATATAGAACTATTCAATATGCCTAATGGAAGTATGTATTAATTGGGTGAAGGTCCAATCCCAAAAAAAAGAGAGTGTATTAATTGAGAGTCATTGATCAGTTGTCATAGGTTCAACAAAATTTGAACATAGCACCGGTAGCCATGACCCGATGCTCCAACACACATTCTTTCTATCTTTTAGCATTGCAGAAACATACATTGTGGTCAGTCTTGTGTCACATCCTGTTCAGATATCGTGTGCATCACTTTTGTGCAGTATGAAACACTGTCCTCAATTTCCTATTTGTTTGAACTTATCGGCCATAGAATAGTATTTTCTTCTCTCACAATAAAACAACATCAATCAACTTATCGGTCATAGAAACGAGCAATGCCACCACCTCTTATCCTAGGTGCACTCAGCAAATTAGCTAGGCTCCTCCCTGCACGGTGCACGCTACATGCTGTGATCACGAGAAGTCGAGGAGGTGGAAGGAGCAAAGGAGAGAGAGAGAGAGAAAAAAATAGAGATAATTTTAAACATGGGAGATGAGGTGGCACATGGTATGTCCGGCCCCTTGACGCTTGTCCGGACGCGACGCGACCCCAGCTGCTGAATACTCCTCCTATTCCTACTAGTGGTAGTAGAATAAAACCAGAGCAGGCAGCAGACAGCGACCCACTGCTAGCAGCTTGCTGCGTGCGCGTCCGGCGTCCCTGCTAATCAGCTCTGCTAACTAGCTGATTATATATAACACAAATAATTACTATATATATATAATCAGTCGTAGCCTCGTAGGGCAGAACAGGGCCGCGATAGATCGATCGACGGATGCTGCCGGCGACATGATGGCGCCAAAAAGCTGCCCGGCACCCTGTTCTGATCGCCTCGTGTTTAGGTAATTAATCTAATCTAATCCAATTGGTTAGGCCCCCTGATTGATTATCACTAATCAAATGGTGATTAGTTAACATTTGCGGTCTGGCTCGGCTAATCTCTGCTTTGTTTTTAGGGGTTGGAAGCAACGGACGCCTGACGATGCTTGGCCCGGCAGAGATTACATTACATATATGCACCTGCATGTTGTTTATTATATATCATCATCTTCTTCTGCCGTCTGGAGTTGCTTGATTCTTTATTAATCATTGCATATATTTATCTGTTTCACGGGGAGACATATGTACAGTACTCCTATCTAACAAGTATACAGTAGATAAATAAAAAAAGCTTCCCGGCGCTCTGAGTGGTTGGGCGGGGATTCGGGAATCAAAGTATCCTATGCTGAACTCAGCATAGTTTACATGATCTCTTATATTTATATATTAATTACCAAAAGAGAAATGTGTGGTAGATTTCGTGGGAGTCCGTCGTTTGTACAACTTCACTTCTTGTCAGCTGTCACTTCAGAATGTTTCATATGCATCGGCTCATGATAACACGTGCAGTTAATTAATACATATGTTGAACCAAAATTTGATGAGGAATCCAACACAACAATTGTAGTAAGTCTAATTACATTTTACTCAGTCTATTCTAAATTATAATAAGATGTTTTGAATTGTCTAAATGTATTGTTTTCTTATGCATTTAACTGCATTGCAAAATCTATATATATCTACAAAAATCAAAACATTTATAGTATAATTTAGAGTTGAGGGAATAAAAAAAAGATGTTATTAGTTTTTTTTACATATATGTTGTTAAACTCAATTTATAGGAATGTAATCCTTTATGTCAAAGGAGTTTACTCAAAATTTTCTTATAAGATTTTAATCCTTCAGGTTTTCTCTATTTTACTTTATGATAAAGGGAACCTACAAAAGTTTTCTCCACATTTAGGTCGTCTAGGCGAGAAGTAAACAGAGCCACATAGCATGCCTTCGTCATCGCTTTCAAAGTGCCCTAATATGGAAGGGCAACCACAATGGAGGCTAACGTGTGGTAATGGTTCTAGTACAAATTAAGTGATCTACATAGATAGGAAATATTAAAACTATTATTTACACAATGCAAAATATCACCACTTGTGCCTTACACATAAAATTTTTATTGTCATCATGCCTCACCTTCTCCCTCTTCTTTTTAAACATGGTCCACTTTCTCTCTCCTAACTCCTAAGCATATGTAGCTTCTACAAGCCACTATAACAAGAACAATGCACATACTTTTTTTTTATCCAACTCTACATGTCATTTGAGACTATAAGCAAAGAGTATGCATTGGGAAGCCCTAAAGGAGTTTTGGATATAAATGTGTGATTTATTATTGATGGCGGCCTATAATATTCGCATGACGTTTGTTCAAAACAAATATACTCTCTCTATTCAAATTATAATCCATTTGTGTTTTTACCAAATATTTGACCACTCGTCTTATACAAAATTTCATGTAAAATATGTTTTGTTTTGTTGTGACTTGCTTTATTGATAAAAGTTCTTTAAGTATGACTTAAATTTGTGTATATTTTGTACATACTTTTTTTAATAAAGACGTGTGAGCAGATTTTTATTTTAAAAATTAAACAAACTATAATTTCGAACTGAGATAGTGCTTTTTGATACAAATATAAATTAAAATCTAGAGCTGAGCGAATATATGTATTGTGTGTTGTCCTCCTTGCACTGTACAGCCATATGAAGAAGCAGTGTATTTGCTCTTTCCAAGATATTCCCGTCTACACATAAATGCACAGCGAAATAGAGTCACTGTTGCAATGCGCATATTCATCGCACAACTGCCAGCCAAAACAGTAGCATGCATAAAGTGCCTGGCTACTGGTAAAATTTTCTTCTTTCACGTGAAAGATAACTATTGCCCTACCTGATTGTCTGGTTCTTATTCTGCAAGCAGCACAGTATATATGTAGTTTTGTCACAATAAAAATACCAATAAAATATAATAAAGCCTTTATAAAACAAATTTATATAAAAATACTAATACTTATTAAAAACCAAATAAATACCATTTGATGTTTTCTTTTCATAGATATATTTTTACAGTACATATATTTTCTATTAAAAAAATTATTATATTTTTTTAAAAAAATTAGCCAAAGTTTTAAATTTCTTGTATATTTTGTCACTGGAGAATAATACTAATAACCTAAAGCCCCATGAACCAAATATTTAAGCTGCAGCATCTTTTGTTGTGCTCAGCAGTTTCTTGGGACACTCATCAGATGATGAGATTGAGGGATGAAACCATGCAGTACGTGAGCACTGAGCATGTCCATGAATCTTTGATGTTCTCAAGGTGACCATGATCAGAAGCAAAATTTTCGAGGAAAGGCGAGGTGACCATGATCAGAAGCAATTTTTTCGAGGAAAGGCAAGGCCTGGCTGATCAATTGATCCTGTTTTGCAGCTGAGCCCGTCCGTGTGAATGTGATGGAGTGCTGCATTGCATAGAGGAGGAAGAGGAGGATCGGGGACACCACACCACCCAAGTTTTACCGGCAGTAAAAGAAGTACACCTGGGATTATGCTCCTAGTACTACGTCACACGAGGACGACGTGTTCCTTCCTAGCGAGAGCCACCGGCTAACTTTGGGAAATACGCCTCTATCTTTTTGTGGTACCAAACAATTCTGCGTCCTTGCTCTCGATGCTGTTGCTATAGGACGCACGGCTCAGATTCATGTAGTAGTATTAGTACTTTTTTTAGACTAAACTAAAATAGCTTTAACATGTTTATGCCTAATTCAAGCTATAAGTAATAAGATAAAGCTATGTGTAAATATATTCAGTGTGCCTTGAGCAGGTCTAGTAAGCTTTAACATGTTTATGACAACACAATAAGGGGAGTAATGATGATTTCAGCTTTGTTTTGACCTAGAAATAATTGAAGGAGGTTTTCTTCCTCCTTATTGTTGTCTGGTTGCTGTGCTATATGACTTGCTTATTCCTTCCGTGGGTTTCCACAGTCCAGGTCATTTGAAACACACCATCTATCACAGTTTGTGATGTACTTGTTCATCTGAAAATAGGGGTTATTAAATGCTACTTCACCTCATATTATTGTGCCCTAATGAGAAGAGAAATTTGAAAAGTGGAGCTTGCCTTGTGTACTGTAGGATCAACTGCAGACCCCAGCACTGGTCCATATGACAAGATATGGAGATTCTATTTCTGAATTATGGCATGAAACATGATATGCTTGGGCCCAAGGTGACTCATCATGGGAAAAATAATTTGCGAAGAGGGAGTATATATGTACATACTGCTGCTGTACTGGAAACGGACATGCATGCACTATGGACTATATGGTTGGTACATGTACCACATCAAATGTATAGCGGGACTAAATCATTATCATCATTCATACTATATGCATGAATAATCTTTAAAATCTAACATTAAATATATATGCATATAAATAAATATATGCGGCATGGAATAATCTTTCAAAGCTAACATTAAACAAGCTAGACAGTAAGGAACTCTTGTGTGTTTATCTCTAGACTAGAAAGAGAGAGACTGATGTATATCTATGGTGTACCAACCGGGTAGGTGATGCAGTAGAGGGTACATATATATAAAGAAAAAAGGGGGTTGATCAGAGAGTGGGTGGAGGTAGAGAAAGTGGTCGTCTAGTAGTATCTGCTGCATTTGTAAGGAGACAAGGGAAAAGACAAGAAAGCTCAGCATCAGTGTGGCATTGCTATTTGCTACTACTGCGAGTGTATTGTGTTTGTGTTGTGTGTGAGGTGTGTGCAGTGGCTGTGTGTAGGAGGGGAACGGTGGTGGTGGAAACCGGAGGAGGAGGTGGAGGTGGATGGAAAAGTGCACGCTTGCTTGTATTGTATTGTAGGAGTACTACCGTCGTCCTCGTATCTGAAGCTATGTACTTGAGGAGCATCTCGTGCTGGCTGAGCTGCTGTTGATTCAATCAATTTGTACTGGGCTTTAGTATTCTCAAAAGAAAGAAAAAATATAAATTTATCAGTTCGGCTTACACGCCATGAATCATGATACGGTGTTTTTTAGGCTGAAAAAAAAAACAAGAAGCTGATTGGTCAAACAATGGACGTCGTCAGACTAAAAGAAAAAGAGATGTTTCTTTTTAATTTTTTTTTAACATATATATTTCCTTGAGAGGGCAAAGAAAGGCCAGCCTTTTGCATCTTTGGGATCCTGGCCCCCCTCTCTCCCTTCTCCACTAAAAGCAAGCAGCGGATAGATAAAGCTCGGGTCGGTTTTGGTGCCACTCGCCTTCTTTCTTCCCCTTTGCTTCCCTGCCTGCCTCCGCGCTGGCCTGGCCGGGGAGGTGAGGTGCTGACACTGTTCCTCTTCCCTCCCCCACCTTCCTCCTGCCTCCGCTCCTCGCTCGGCGGGCCGCCATGACTGCTGCTGTGGCGGCCTCTCTCTAGCCGGAATCCCTGCGCGCTGCACGGCTGCTGCAAGCTCTAGAAAGATATATACTCCGGCCCTCCCTACTAGACAGCTGTTGCCCGCCTTCGATCATCAGCTGGTTGCCGCCGCTCGACCTGCACGTCTGCACATCACCACAGAGAGGAGCTGTGGAGCGTAGAGAGAGAAAAAGCAAAGAAGCCCGCAGGGGAGGAGGAGAGAGAGAGGAGTAGAAGAGTGTGGTGTGTCTGTGCCGTGTGATAGAAAGCATCTGGAATTTGCTTTGCAGTCATTGACCACCACCCGGTTTGAGTTGAGTTTCCCCCTCGCTCGTTTGTCCCCGCTTCCCTGCCTTGATTCCTGTGTTGCTTGCTGTTCATCAAGATGCCTTCACATACCCCCGTGTCGTCTGATGCCTGCTCCTGCCCATCCTCCTTCATTCTTGACGAGTTAAATGCATGCCTTTCAGCAGATTGCACACATCCCTCGCGATTTATTGCCTGACAGCCCCTTTCTTCAGTTATCTCCATTCATCTCCTAGCTATAGCTAGCTTTTCTTTCAGATAAGGCCATATCAGTAGTGGTGTCGTGTGTGTGTATATATACAACGAGTGCAAGAAGATCAGGCAGAAGGGTCCTTGGTGTAGGCTTGGTCGACTTGGTCATCACCTCACCGGCCTAGTATGTTCCACCACCATCAGCAGCAGGAGCTCCTACAGGCAGAAGCTACGGCGGCAGATCGGGACAGCGGCATGTCCAACCTCACCTCCTCCGCGTCCGGCGGGCCCAACGCGCCGCCTGCTCCGCCGCCGGCCTCTGCCGGCAACAACAAGCGCAAGCGGAGCCTCCCAGGCAACCCCGGTACGTGCCGGGTGCACCATCGATCGATCGATCGATCGATCTTGCTTTGCTTTCCCCCCCCCTCCCTTGTAATTCCACCGATCGATTTTCTTCAGTTGAGTTGGTTCTTGGTTCTCGTTTATATATACTATATGCTTGACTTATGTTCTCCAACAATCAAGAAGCACACAAGAAAGCAACTGAAATGATTTCCATCTATATATGATGATCCTCAACCAACCAAACCAAGCAGACCCGGAGGCGGAGGTGGTTGCTCTCTCTCCTGCGACGCTGATGGCGACGAACCGTTTCGTGTGCGAGATCTGCGGGAAAGGTTTCCAGCGCGACCAGAACCTGCAGCTGCACCGTCGCGGGCACAACTTGCCGTGGAAGCTCAAGCAGCGTGGCACGGGCAAGGAGGCGCAGCGGAAGAAGGTGTACGTGTGCCCGGAGGCGTCGTGCGTTCACCACGACCCGGCCAGGGCGCTCGGCGACCTCACCGGGATCAAGAAGCACTTCTTCCGCAAGCACGGCGAGAAGAAGTGGAAGTGCGACAAGTGCGCCAAGAAGTATGCTGTACACTCGGACTGGAAGGCGCACTCCAAGATCTGTGGCACCAGGAGTACAAGTGCGACTGCGGGACAATCTTCTCCAGGTAACTTCCATCCATCATTTGTTTTTGGCTTCCTTTTTTTACTCGATCGTCGTCTCTCTCTTGGTTTCTCTCCTCGCTCTAGAAAGGTTTGGTAGTTGTCGATCCATCCATCTTGCGTTGCCAATTTGGAATTGCAAGGTCGAGTGCACCAGATGGTATGTTACCGGGTGAAGACAAGTTTGCTGAAACTCTTGGCTCCGCTCCAGTGTCAGTGTGCACACTGGTCAGCCTGATCCTCTCTTCTTTCACACTTGGAGGATTTTCTTATGATCGTCGATGGAGGGAGGGGTGTTTGATTAGCTCTTGATGCATGCTTTGCTTGAGAGAAATGAAATGCATGTGGTGATTGATCGATAGGGCACTGATTAAAGGATGAATTTTGTGAGGCGGGCTAGGATTAGGAGGGATGCTAGCAGTAGTAGACACACCAGAGCTGTACTGCACTGGGCTCGCTTTGGCTTGTGCCTGCTTGCAACGCAACCAGCAAATGCATCAGAGACAGCAATGCATCAGAAGGAAGGCAAGTCCATCCAAAGCAGGCGTCGTGCATGTGTCCATGGACAGAAAGATGGACCACTTTCTTGCTCTTTTCCTTTGTTGGGCTTCCTCCGGCCGGGGGCGGCCATGGTGGAAGCTGCTGCTGCAATTCTTCATGGACCAGCATGGTGATCGGCCGGAACGGAACCCAATGCAGTAGCTTAGCTTGGGCGCATGCGTGTGTCTGTATCGTGTGCGTGTGAATCCATTCATTTGTTGGAGCTTTCAGACAGATCCGTAGGCGACCTCGATCGACGGTGAAGAGGACGAGGGAGGCTCAGACAGACATGTGAATCCACCCCTTTGCAGAGCCGAGGTGGCTTTCCATCTCCTCCTTCGCTCGCCCCAATGCTCCTCCCTATCCATGCTGCCTAATTGCCTACTACTACAGCTAGAGCTAGAGCTAGCTGCATGACTACACGCACCTGTCATGTCCCTTCTTCTCCGAGCGAATCTCTCTCTTCAACACCAGTCACACACGGCAGCATTGCGTTGCGTAGAGTAGCCTGGCGGCCTGGCTAGCTAGCTACTGGTAGCCATGACAAGATCATGGATGGATGGATGGATGAGTAGCTTTTGCTTTCTCTTTTCCTTTTTGCTTCTGATCAGATCAGAGCTCTGATCCCGGCAGGAAGCTACACAAGGAAGGCTAAAGATTCGATTCTCTTTTGCTTGTTGTTTTCTTTCGCGTCGCATGAATTCGCATGCAATGCAATGTGTCTGTGTGCAGGCGGGACAGCTTCATCACGCACCGTGCCTTCTGCGACGCGCTCACCGAGGAGAGCGCCAAGGCCATCGGCCTCAACGCTGCCATGTCCGCCGCGCCGGCGCCGGCGCACCACCAACACCACCACCCGCTGCTCTTCTCGCCGCCGCCGCCCCCGCACGTCATGCATCAGGACGTCGCCCTTCTCCAGGACCACCACCAGCACCAGGAGGTCATGCAGCAGCACTGCAACTACGCCATGAAGACGGAGATGCCACCGTGGCCGTCGTCGGCGATGGGCGGCTACGACAACACGCTGCTGCTGCCCACAGCGCCGGCGCAGAGCTCGGCCACGTCCACGCCCACGCCGCAGCTGCCCGCGGCCTCCGCGCACCTGTCGGCCACGGCGCTGCTGCAGAAGGCGGCGCAGATGGGCGCCTCCATCGCCGGCGCTGGAGCGGGCTACACCCAGATGGCGGGCCCCGCGACGAGAGCGCGCCCGGCAGCGGCGCCAACACCTTCGGCCTCGGTCTCACGGGCCTGCAGAGCTCCCAGCACCAGCACCAGCATCAGGATGGCGGCGGGGTCGTCATGGCCGCCGGTGGGCTCGCGAGGACAGCCTCCTCTCACGGCCGGAGCGGCGAGGATGCAGCAGGCGCCGGTGGTGGTGGCGGGGAGGAGGAGGAGGAAGCGACGGCATGACCAGGGACTTCCTTGGCCTGCGCGCCTTCTCCCACCGCGACATCCTCGGCCTCGCTGGCTTGGACTCCTCGTGCATGGGCGCCATCACTGCCAGCGCCGGCATGAGCTGCTTCGACCCACAACAGCAACATGCTCAGGCTCAGGTGCAGCAGCAGCAGCAAAGCAGCAACGAGCAGCCATGGCAGGGCATGGGCAGCCATGGCTAGCTACTCTAGGTCACTCGCTACCCTGGCATGGAGAGGCAAAATTAGCTAGGGCCGGCCGGACGCCCAGTGCATGCACACACACCGTGCCGCCTTTTGATAGAGTCGGGTAATACCTCGCCTCACTTGATCATCTTTTGCTTCTGTTCATGGTGATATCATCTCATGGTCTTTCACGCACTGGAAGCGATCAAACCTTGTACGTGGAGGTTAATTTGGATCAAATCAAACTCTAGGTCGATCGGTCCAAGGATGATGATGATGATACAGAAGAGTATCTACGCAGCAGCTGAGTTGTGTAATTTTTTGGGGGTTGGGGAAGAGAGAGGTCGACCAACATGTAAACTAGTAAGCTCGAATTGAATCAAGCAGCAGGGAACGAAGAAAACATGTGATAGTAATAATACATGCAAACATGCTTATATTCATCATCTTTTGTTTGTGGGTATGATTGCAACTTAATTTGGTGATAGAATTTTTTTTTTTTTTTTTTTTCAAAAAACTAGTATTTGGTGACATGACTTGAGAGAGTTAGTAGATTGTGTGAATGAACTGAGGTTCCTTGCTGTAGACTGTAGGTAGGAGTAGACCAGTTAGTAGAGGTGCATTCTTTCTTCGGTCTACGAGTCATGTGTGGCCTACTGGCCGTGATATATTTTTTTTTTTTTTTTTTATTCATATTCTACTACTACATGCATCAGCATGTGTGTGCCTAATCTGTGTACTGTGTCGTGCAATCAGGCCGTGTACTGTGCAGTGGTTGCTACTGTTCGCCCGTGACAAAGTTTTGTTGGTATTGGACCTATTGGGGGTCATGGGCACGCATTATTCCATGCATGGACTGATGACAGCGAATATTGGAAAGTTATTACAATATGTATACCGTGTGTGTGCTGCCCTCTTGCTTGAAACTTCAGCATCTACAGTAACGATATACTATATAATATATGAATTTTGTTCCCATTTTGTAACTTTTGTCTATCGTGTTTTTTTAGAGTTACTCCGTATTTTAAAATTTCATTCTTTGTTTGCATTTCTGGTGCATCTTGATCTTTTTACTACTGGTAGTTATTTAACTTTGCCCTGCTGTGTTCACCCATTCCATAGCCCTTAATTCCTAATACTAGTGGTGTCAAGACGAAATCTGCTACACTAAACTAGTAGACCACCATGTTAAACCACTATAGTGGAAATGTTACTATTTTCTCATGGTTTAGCACATAAATTTGCTTATATATCAGAGATAATTAGAAACAATATATGTTAACAAAGACCACACTGTACCACCATTACCCTACCTTGGCTGTTTGAGTCAAGAATCTATTATCTGTACCGATCGGATGGATCAATGCAGTCTGACAAAATAGGGTGACCAACGCTGATGCAACGATTTTGGCTGGTCAATGCATCAAATGAACAAAACAAACCCCATTGAACGGTCTTCATGCTAAACACCCCAACTGACCCCTAAAACTTTAGGCATACAATGTTTTAGAACTAGATCGAAACATATCTCTGGATCGATGGAAGAATAGCCGAAAACATCTAAATCAATGGAAGAATACTCATGCCCGAAAATAATATTATCATTTCCACGAGACCATCAGATGATCAAAATATTCATTCATACAACGTCAAAACTATTTTGAATATATGCACTCTCTCCCAATCGTTATACCACACTTTCTATGGTTCCAATTTGTAGATCAACATGATCTTAATATGCAAGTATGCAACGTTTCTACTATAACATATGTAAATCAAATAATATTTTTTAAAAAAACAATACAGTCAAAATTCGTTACTGCACGCTTTATTTTAGGGATAGTTATTTTCGCTATCTTCTTCCGAGAACCACCTAATTAAGGTTCCGACTAAGAAATGATTTTAATTGAATACAAGAAATAATATAATTACAGTAAAGTATTTTTCTACTAAATTCATTCATTTCTTCGTTTTACTCCTATTTTACAAGTGGAGGCAATTTAATGAATGTCTCTATGCAGTAGTACGAATGGTATTGTTCTTTTGTGGAAACAATGACCTTAGCACAGGGTTCCTAGTGTGTTGCACTAAGTTTGCACAGGCCATGTTAGGCCTCGAAGATGACACGACAAATAGACAAAGAGCATCGTTCAAAGCATGTCGGTGCTGCCGGGGCCGGGGTTTCCAATGCGCGTGTGATGGTATAGTAGTACGGCATAAATACACATCTGTTGCTTATTATAACATTGGTGCTGTCGTTTGCAATTGTATCTAGCTCCTTTTTTAAAAGATATTGCAAAAGTACCACGAATGTATTTTAAACGCTTTGTCAAAGGAATTGGTGAATGGGAACCACGGGGGAGTACGGGAGTGTCCGATGTTTGATTGCTTTTTTTTGCAGGAACCACGAAGTGTCAATTGATAGTTTTGATCGGAGCCAAAGGATGTTGGGTTCGGTTGGTTACCCCCAGCTGGGACACTCTAGAGACACCCCTCAGATCTGAGTTCGAATCCCAAAGAGAGCGAATTTCAGGTGGGGCTTTTTATTAAAAACAAAAAATATATATAAGGGTGGGGTTTCCCTTCGACTTCGGTCAAAAAAAATAGTTTTGATCGGATGGACCGTCCGGATGTGCTATCGAGTCTCGGTGCAATCATGGTACCGAGGTCCAATATAATACCTAGTACACCACAACACCGAATCACCACTAGAACATCGACGCTAAAAAATTTCTTTATTGATGGATGGTCCGACGCTAAAAATGACCGACGCAAAAAGCGGCATCATCTCTGTTTGACCCTAAAACCCATATACAGTGTCTCTCAATCGGACGCAAAAAATATATGGGCCCCAAAAAGTCAAGCGGCGTCACTTGCCACCCAAATTACAATGGGCTCCCCGAGGAAATTTTGGTTCGGCTCGCGAAAATTCTGCCCTAGCCCGCGCATTGGAAATGAAACCCTAGCTCCCAAATCCCCAAAGCCGCCCCCTCACTTTGTCTCCCACTCGTTGGATCGCCGCGAGGTCTCACCTGTCGCCCCAAACCTAATGTCGCCTCCCTCCCTTCGAGGCCGCGGCCCATCCCTCCCACCCGGCCCCGCCACCCATCAACCCCACCCCGACGGTGCCCATCCCTCACACCCCGACGACGCCCAGAAGGAGGATGCCCCCGAAAGTAGGCCTGCTAGCACCCGCCCCCCAACCCATATTTTAAAAACCCTAACTACCACCCGCCCCGCCCCCACCCCACCCCGTCGGCCCAATCCCTAACCCGCCCCAATTAACCCAAAGTCACGACGGAAGATGATATATGACTTATGCGCCGATCTATGACCATAGAGCCCCAACCCGTCCCAACTCATTTGTGTCGTCAACCCAACCCGTCCCAACCCGTTTCACAGTGTCACCCGTTTCCACCCATCCAATAGTACTCGTATTAAAACCCGCCCCAAAATACCCGTTCAACCCCTCCCCATTAGCAGGCCTACCTGAAAGGACATCTAGGACCTAAGTGGGTTTGGATGATTAATGACAACAAGATTAAAGAGCTAATGAGTTTGCTAAGTGTGGACAGGAAAATGTTTATCTCATAGATACTTGTCAAATATTGTAAAAGAGCCAAAATGATGTGTTGTTGTAAAAACAATCTCGTTCAAGCACAAGACAACAATGCAAATGGATTTCATGCAAAGGCTCATTCATGTGTGGGAGTTCCATCATCCTTCATAAGAAGATAAACCTATACAATGGATTCAACATGAAGTGATGATCCGGATTGAGATAGTGAAGATAGCGGGGAAAGGCTTGAGGTACTAAGCAAGGGTGAAGGCCAAGTGACGACTTGACCGAGGAACCTAGTAAAAGTGAAGAAGGATGTACTTGCATTTAGTCTAAGCTATTCAAGCCATTGGTCATAAGGTGAAGAATCAAAACCTAGATGACATTTGGAGTGTGACTTGATACATTTGGAAGCAACTCAAATACATGAATATGATCAAGTCACTTGTCAAGAAGGCTTTGCTCTTGAAAAAGGAAAATGACATGGTTGTCACCCTCAAAGTGTTGGAGATCAAATATGTGGCATTAAAATTCGAGAAAATCAACTCAAGTGGATCGTTCAACAGATTTTATTCGAAACTTGAGTTATAGGTATGTTGTACTATTAAGACGGATGCATCATGTCAATAGATGATCATACATAAGTGCTCAAGCCAACCCATGAGAGATCGAGAGAGTTTGAGTGACAAAATCAAAATTGCTAACAAGTGTTTTTCTCGGTCGAGGTCATATCAGGCGTGTAAGGTATGCATACCGGACTTGTCTAGTATTTTGGGTTTCAACGCATAAAACTATTTTCGACCTTGAAAAATGTTTATTAACTTAAAAACTTTTTGCAATTAAAATAAATCAATTTGGAGAAAGTTTGCGCAGACTCGATTTCAAATTTGTGACCGTTGAGCATGCATATCGGACGTGTCCGATATGAATTGCCAGATCCCAACAGCTAGTTTTTTAATGTGGCTATAAATAGCCTCAAGCCTCCCTCTTCGGGGTTGCCGATTCTCTCGACTTTGTGGCGATTTTATGAGCATCTCTAAGCCTCCCAAACCCTCTCTAAGTGTGTGGTTGATTCGATTTTGCAAAATCCAAGTGTGGGTTTGAGTGAGATTCAAATCAAGAGAGCAAGCCACCTTGAGCACTTGTGCATATTGCCTATTCGTGATTCGCATTTGCTTCTCTTGGACTCTTCGGTCCTAGACAGCTAGGTGTCACCGGAGAGCACCCAAGAGTTTGTGGTTGCCTCAGTTATGCATCTCGGCTCGACTTCACCGCAAGAAGTCATCTACTACAACGAGGGGAAAAGGAGTTGGAAAAGACTCCGGCTAGAGTGACCTTCGTGGTCGAGAAGGGCTCGTTGGCTTGGTGCACTTTTGTAGCCTCCTCAACGGAGGCGTAGGCTCTCGATAGAGAGCCAAACTCAATAAACAAATATCGTGTCTCTTATCTCTCCCTTGATATTTGTGATTGATGTGATCTTCTACTGGGGGTATTGTTTATATTGCATACATATATACACTTAGCTCTTGCAGGCTGAGAGAGAAAAGAGAGAAAAGGAGGAGGTGGGGCAGCAGACCCCATTCTTACCGGACACGTACGGTATTGGTGACCAGTGCCGAAACTAGTTGATCTGTGGCTCTAACCTCTATGGTGTAGGATTATATTGTGTATATTATTTGTGGTAACCTTTTGGGGGTTGTTTACTCTGATAAGGAGTTCTCAAGTCTTCGGGAACTCCATCACTAAATCGTTTTCACTTTTAAAGGTGTTAATTTTAGAAACGCCTATTCACCCCCCACCCCCACCCCCCTCTAGGCGACATCCACGGTCCTTAAAAGCCCGACCACCCACGACACCCCACTAAGAACACGAGAGGATATCACAAAGAGACCCCATGTCCCTTGTGTGCGCTCCTTTGCTTCAAGGTCGGCCCGCCCATTGAAGGTGGATCGAGGAAACCACACATGAGGTGAGATAAGTTTCCCCCTCCACTCCCCTTCTTCCTAGGTGGTAAATTTCGTGCATCTCTGCTGGTGGAATTCTTAGTTCCATGGCCGCCTATTTCCTATGTCGTTGCGGGCTTTAGCTTCTTTTCTTGTTCCCTATGGCTAACGGTACGTCTATTTGTTCATTGAGTAAAAGTCCGGTCCGACGCTAAAGAGTTTTAGTGTTACGGACTTACATCGTCGGTGAAGTCCGACGCTATATTTTTAGGGTCGGATCATCTGACGCCATATGCCACTTTTAGCATCAGATCGTCGGGTGCCAATTCTAGTGTTGTGGTGTAGTGACCGAGTTTGTCGAGAGGGGATCACGTGTGCGTCTTTTGTGCAAGGCTTATTTTCATATAGATCCCTATATATGTTGTCTCCACGGTACATCCATATATGGAGGTAATGGGTTGACTTATGCAATTATGTAACATCCCTGTGTTACTTGATAATTATTTAACTAATTAATTATGCCCGAGTGCGAGATCGTTATGCATTGAGTTAACATCACTACTATAAAAATCTTTTTACAATCTAGTAACCACGACAATTTTTTTTGGAACTAACGGAGGTGGTTAAAAATTAGCACGATAAATCAATTAACTTAGTAACGGTTTTTTATAAGAAAGCCCGCCCACGATAAATGTCCCATTTTCGGTGGCGATCCGTATATAAAGGCCCGTCCACGGTTAATATGTTCTTGGCCCACTAACAATGAGGAAGGCCCAATATGCAGCCATATTATATATACACAAGATAGGGTTTAGACACACTCATCTCTCTCCCACTGTCTCCACTGTCTGCACTTCTCCACTCTCCAACACGCACCCCACCCTCTCCGCCATGATTAATTTAAAATAACTGCCATGGTTAATCTTTTATGTTGTGCATGTGTTGATAATTTTAGAGACTGATTAAGTAAAGAAGTAAAACTGACATAAGATGCCCCCCAACAATTGGGGCATGGGAATTTTTCCGCTACCTTGGAGTATCCAGTAGCTAGTGACAATTTTGAAAAACTCTAGTAGGACATATTCAAGATGTACCGTGGTAGAGTGGACCAACTGAAGGCGTTGTATAGGCATGGGACTGGTGCTAGCTGCACTCTAGAGGAACAGGTAACTGACATGACCACTTGAAAGAATAATGTGAGTAGTGGAGGATGGCAAAGCAAGAGAGATGAGGCCCGTGGATAAAGGGACCGATATCTAGAAGCTATGAATGCAGCTACAAACTTGAGGGATAAGATTAGTGCTGACTACCATGAGCTACTTTCTCATACTAAGGGTGTGTGTAGTTCCCCCAACTTTTCTCAAAAATTTTAAAATTCTCGTCACATCGAAACATTAAATGCATCAAAAGACATATGTCTAGAGGATGAAATGTAGATAAACAAAATAACTAATTGCACAATTTAAATATACATTGCGAGACGATTCTTTTGAGCCTAGTTACCCTATGATAAGATAATATTTACCACAAATAAACGAAAAGTGTCGCAGTACTTTTCAGTTCGCTATAGTGCCAATCTTCGGGGATCTAAACACACCCTAAAGGTTCCGAGAAAGTTTAGCCTATTTTCGTTTAGCCTCTGCACCTCTACCGGCCGTGGCTGCTCCTCGTTCTTGCAGGATCGATGCAGTGGTGGTGAGCCGAGGATTTTCGAGAAAGTTTAGTCTAACTATTAGCCTTACTACCCGTACGTTCCCGGTGGCCACTACCAGCTGTTTGTTCCAACACCTTTTCTGGTTAGAGTGGTGGACTTGCTGATGGGGGATGGTATTGAGATCATCAATGATGTCTAGAGAAGCCAAGTCGAAATGACGCTTAAGCATGAAGTTGTGTAATACTTTGTAAGTTAGGTGTTGTTCAAAAATCTCCTGTTTGAATTCTGTAAGTTAGGTGTTGTTCAAAAATCTCCTATTTGAATTTTCCTTGTGTGGTCCGTGTGTGCTTAATCTTGGATTGGATATTATGAGATGGCTGGTGATGGAATGTCTCCTCTCAATTTCCATATCCTGTGCGTACATTATCTCTTAGTACAAGAAATGGTGCTTTACATGACAATCATTTTTGATCATAAACAGTCGAAAATCTGTCACGATTAACTTTCCATGACGATCAAAAATGCAGTGCGTATCTCGGCGTCATAGATTTTTGAACCAAATTAAGCCGTGCCCATCGCAGTTGACATTTGTGTATACGTCATGAATTAGTAGCCCCTCTCCTATACCCAACCTATATCCAAACCCGGATCCACACCATAGTGACGAAAAAGAACATCACAATTAGTGCCAAAAATCATCACAAGATTGCTACAAATTTGTTTCTGTATATCACAAATTAGTGCCAAATCATCACAGCATTGCTATAAAACATTGCTCATCATTTTCAATGAAACATCAACATTCGTTTCTGTACAAATTTTCACAGGGTACTAAAGCAATAACCAAGCTACACTAAAGTATACAATACTAAGTGCCGCTTATTTTGATGCATTTATCAAGGGATCGGGTGCAAACCAACCTCTTCGTGCAAACCTACAAACTTTTAATCCGGGCCATGAGATGTTGATCCGAGATGTTGATCCAAGAGGCGAGAGGGATTGGGTAATTTGTTCACTTAATGGCGGCGTCTTGAATCACACTTTTGCAAAACCCCGTCCATCTCCCCGTGCGCCCTATTGGATCACCATCTTATCGACGATTAGAAGTTCACGCTAGGAGGTGGTTTGCACTTGTTCCGTTGCCTTTATCAAGTGCTAGTTATTGTGTATGTATTTATCAAGTGATGAATTGTTTTTTTAAATGCCATGTATATTTGCCGCCTTTGAATTGTTTTTATTCTAAAATAACAAAACAAAACAATATTTATTTTAATATACCACAATCATCAACCCAAGTATATAACAAAGTTTTCAACTCATAAGTCTATTTTAAAAAGAGGTCAAATACAAAAATTCACATATCCCGGAATCCTAGCAAACTTGTGTTTACGTACCCTCAAGGCTCCAACTCCAACGCATGCACGCACTTGAATGGGGGCTTTCGCCGTGGCCATGGCGTCATATGCCACGCATCGTCGTCGATCGAACTTCTTCACCGCCAATATAATCGGTGTCATGACCCGGAAATAGGGCCTAGAAGGATAGGCCCAAGAGGCCCAAAGGAGCACCGACACCCCCCACGGGCCTCGCGCAGCGCCCCCCCCTCCGTCCCCCCCTTCCGCGGATTCTTGGGCAACTAATTCGGAGAAAAAGAGGGAAAATATCTAGGATTATCTTTAAATGTTTTAGTGTGCAAGGGGATATCTCATCTATAAGAGAGACCCTTATTAGGAAATAAATAAATAGGACATGCTTGTAAAAGGTATTCCTATCTATAAGGAAACCTTTAGAGAGATTGCTTGAGATACAAGTCCCACTAGCCGGGCTATATAAGTAAGGGGTGCAGTAATCTTTCGGGGCAACAAGCAAATAAAGAAATTTTATCCCAATCTCTCTTCCTCTCCCTCTCCCTCTCCCGTGCGCCCCGCCCCGCCTCGCCCCGCCATGCCACGCCGCCGCGGCCCCGCCGCTAGGCTGCGGCCGCCGCCACGCGCCTCCACCACCACCATCGCCCCCGTCCCCATCTTCCTCCCCCCAATTCCCCAATCCACATGTCGGTTCGGTCAATCTAGCTAGAACGGCGATACCGGTATCCGGAAGACCACTACGATCCACCCACCACCATGGACGCCGAATCAAAAAGCTGGCGAAGAACTTGGGAGACGAGTTCGCCAAGATCAACACCGGGATGGACAAGATCGACGATAAGCTCTCTATCCTCTCAGCGACGATCCAAAGAACGCCGGGACACCGTCAACAACTCCATGACGCCGAGACAGAGATGAGGGCGATGTTCGAGACGGCGAGGCCGCGACTTCATCAAGAAGCGGATCGATGGCAAGCAAAAAGCGAGACAATCAGTCCAAAGCCGATCCGAGAACCCGATGAAGGGGCTACTTGAGGCGAAGGCAGCGCCAGGCGGCGCCGCCATCGGGGCGCATGCGCCCCTCCACCTCCGCCGACACCTTCTCGCCTCGGCTCCCCGTCCGCACAAGCCGCCCTTCCCAACCCACGATGGCAAGGAGGATCCCCTCCCATGGATCAACCGCCGTGAACAATTCTTGAGGGGGATAAGGTACGCCCGACTCTGAGCAAGTCCGGTATGCTTCCTATCATCTCACAGAGGAGCACACAGCAATGGTACATGAGGTCGTCCCCAGAGAAACCGGTGGTAGATTGGGCAAGCTTTTGCTCAATATGTCAACGAGCGCCGCCCACTCTCGAGCGGCCAACTACCGGGTGAGCCGGGCATCACTAAGGAAGACAGCAACGGCCGATGAGTACACCCGGCCGAGTTCCCGCACACGCGTGGCGCGTGCGTGCAACCTCGACGACCAGCCGGCAGGGTCAACATCTACACAAGCCAGCTTGGGCGAACCACTCAAGACGGACGCGCCGAGATGCGTAACCCCAAGGACATAGAGGCAGCCATGTCTCGCGCCAGGCGCACGAAAGCGACGCCGCCATCCTCTACAACACCGACAAGCGGCCGCAGGCCAAGGGCGGGCCCTCGCGCCCTAGCCCCCCGGGCCGCCCCCGCCCGCCGCCAGAGAACGACTCGGCCGCTCAAACGGCCGACACCAGAGGAGATGACGGAACGACGCAGGCGGGACTCCCGCTTCAATCGTGACGCCGTTCTCACGGGTCACAAGTGCAAGCATCTCTTCGACATCATGATCTTCAACGACTACACCGACGACACGACAAACACCCCACTAGCGGACGTCAAAGAGGAGCCACCGATCGAAGGTCCTCTCTCGGGACCCCGACTCCCGACGTGGTGCTCATTCTACCTCGTTGGTATGATCTCATGCACGGCGCCAACATCATCGTCGACCGGGAGCGACGCACAACTACATCGACCTCGCTGGTGACCACGGCAGGCCTCCGGACTCAACCGGTGCGTGTGCCGATCACCACCGCCACCGGCGCCACATCTACATGCCCGCCACCACCTTCGATGTACCACCACGCCGATGCCGGCACGCCGACATCGACGCCACGTCATGCCATCGGCGAGGGCGCCGACGCGTCATCCTTGGCATGCCTTGGCTAGCAAGCCGGGGCGCGGCGACACGGGACCTCGCGACCCACGAGCCGCAAGACTACCCGTGAGGGTCGCGAAAGCACGTTCACTTCGACTCCACCCCCTCGCCGTAGGGGCGCCCCCGCCCCCGGCCTCCTCGGTCGCATCTTCGGCCGGGCATCCAGACGCGCCGCGACTCCGGCTTGGGAAACGTTCGAGGCATGCGACCGCCTTGACCTACGACACATCCGCCGGAGTCTTCGCCCGGCCTACGCCTGCCAGGTTACATTGGAGGATCGGCACCTACGCCGCATCGCCTCGACGTCACCACACGGCGGCGACGCTCCAAAGATGGACACCGAAGACGGCCTCCTCCTCTTCGACGGCCGCTTCTACCTTCCGGCCTCCTCTCCACCACCGCCACTTATCGGAGGCCTTGCTTCGAGGGGGCGGAGTTCGCGGGATCGAACTTCCTCGCCTTGGGAGCCTACACGACGGAGCCAACTTCAGCCGCACCGACCGCCATCCTCTTAGGTGGCATATGGTCGCAGCGCCACCACGTCGGCCCAGCCAGTGGTCGTCTTCCTCGACGGCATGGATTGCCTCTTCCTCACCGTCGACAATGTCCACATCGCCTACGATCCGCAGAGGGCCGCTCACCAGCTCGCCCTCCTATTCGACATCGGCTCCTTCATGTACGGAGACGATGTTGAACTTGGTCGCTACTCCTCCTACTCGCCGCGACATCACTATCCGGGCGTTTACTTCCGCTCTTCGTCAACGCTCCACCCAATGAGCGTTTCTTGTTCGGAGAGCCCCCACGCGACATGGTGCACCAACCACCAAGATGTGGGCGTTCCGAGGGAGCTCCTACCGGCAGCCCGTTGTCGATAGCTTCACAAAGGGGACGTGTTGTTCATCGGTACATCTACCACGGCTACATCGGCAACCTTCACTATCTTCCTCGAATTTGACCCCAAGCGAACCGGGGAGAACATGATCCTCGTGAACCCCGTGCGGGGTCGTCTCATCATGCCGCAGTTGAGCTCATCCTCCCGAGGGCGGCCGATCCCCATCCGGGTGTCACCGAATGGACTTTCATCCAGCGCGAGGACGCGCCGGTCGGAGAAGGGGGGGAGATGTCATGACCCAGGAAATAGGGCCCAGAAGGACAGGCCCGAGAGGCCCAAGGAGCGCCGGGGCGCCCCCCCCCCGGGCCCGCGCGCGCCCCGCCTCCGTCCCCTCCCTTCCGCGGATTCTTAGGCAACTAATTGGGAGAAAAAGAGGGAAAATATCTAGGATTATCTTTTAGGTGTTTTGGTGTGCAAGGGGATCTCATCTACAAGGGAGACCCTTATTAGGAAATAAATAAATAGGACATGCTTGTAAAAGGTATTCCTATCTATAAGGAAACCTTTAGAGAGATTGCTTGAGATACAAGTCCCACTAGTAGGGCTATATAAGTAAGGGGTCCATAATCTTTCGGGGCAACAAGCAAATAAAGAAATTTTATCCCAATCTCTCTTCCTCTCCTCCCTCTCCCCGTGCGCCCGCCCGCCCCGCGCGGCGCTTGGCCGCTGCCGCGCTAGGCCGCGGCTAGGCGTTGCCGCCGCCGCACGCCTCCACCACCACCATCGCCCCCGTCCTCATCTTCCTCCCCCATTCCCCAATCCACGTGTCGGTTCGGTCCAATCTATTTGGAACGACAATCGGCCTAGACGGCCGGCCGTGATCGGATTCGGATCAACTTCAGCCTTCGAATTAACGGCTCACGTGTGCATGGGCCGCCACCTTTCTCTCGTAGTCCGTTGTGCCTTGTGGCCTTCGCCGAAACGAATTCTCTCCCACTCCGGCCGGCCGCATAACGTGAACGAACGAACGAGCGAACCACGCCGAGGTGGCGAGGCCACGAGTAGTGGCGGAGCTAGAGTAAATCCAAGGGGGCGCAGCGACGTGCAGCTTGTGTTATTGGCGCAGGAATCTTTAAATTATTGGTGCAGATATGGTGAAAATTTATCACTTTTTATAGTTTTTAAAATTCCGTGGTGCGGCGCACCCACAGTGCAACACCTAGCTCCACTCCCTGGCCACGACCCACCACCCAGGCTGTCTGCGACGTGAGCATGCACGGGATTACCAGTGACGCGACAGAATGAATGTTATTGGGAGTCTGCCTAGCACGCACGGATCGGGATTGCTATTGCAGCACAGCTTGCGTGCGTGGGGCGTTGAGTAGAGTGAAGGTTAAGGGGTTGTTTGGTTTACGGACTTTTTAGTCCTTGGAAATAAAAAAAAATCTGTTTTAGTCACTATCAAATCAAATAAGGAAGGATTTTTTTAAGACTTTTTTCTCTATTAGTCCCTAAAAAACTCTCTTAAATTAAAAAAAGTTTAGTTCCTACAAACCAAACAACACTAAGTCCAGTCCCAGGATGCGGTCGGTCGGCGCTATGTACAAGTCAAGTGCTGTCACTGACTAAATGGTCCTTGATGCATATGCTCCACCAGATTACCGAAACCCGAGGCACCTAGTACAGCTAAATGTCATCAACCTTGGGTCCTGTTTAGCATGGCTTCGACACCTTGCCGCAGGCACGAAGGAGCCGAAGTTAGAGCTCATGAATGAAGCTGAAAAAATAATGGTTTTATTGGCTCTTGGTTCATCTTTTTAGAAAAAAAAAAGATAAAATGACTTCTTGCTATACCACACGTGGAGCCATAGCGCCAAACGAGAACACAGAGGATTGATATCGATAGATGAGTCTAAGAGATGGAAAAGAGAACGAGGGACACCTTAAAAAGGGTAACCATTGTGCATATAGTTTATTAAATCGTCTTAAATTACATAAGATCGTATAAGACCAGCTACTAGTTAAAGCGGTTATTATGTTGGTTACTGCAAGATTTTTGTATACCTTCCTAGACTTTGGATCCTCTTTCCTCTGCCTGCGCCTGTCTTAGTTGCAAACACGTGTAATAACTAATAACAGCGGGTGACCACTCAGACTCCCCATATCGACAAAGTGGCTCCGATATCATGTAAGAGATGGAGAAGAGAATGAGGACAACTGAAATCAATTGATCACAACTTACGCCTCATATACATTTACATCACCGTCAGACAGAGAAGCATCCATTAAAATTTTCACGTATATATGTATATATAGCTCAGGACTGTAGGAGGAGCTGTAATTTTATGGATATAGAAAAAGATCTCTTTTGTTTATTAGGCCAGGAATTCAATAGACACATGATGATTATTTAGTCAAAACTCAATGCTCGATCATTTTATGAAACCCTATGTCATCCACTGTAACACAATTTCCCCTTCCACAGTCTTGAGTCTCCCGACTCTCGTAGTCCCTTACTCGAGTGGACGGCGGAACCACGACAGATTCTATGTGCGGGCGGCACGGCTCCTAGTCCTTGACGTGGGCCCACGGGCGAGGCTATGGGGGCAAGCGTTGTAGCCTACAACTAGGCGAGGTTGGCGCCAACGGCCCGCACAATCCACAGCCTGCAGCGGCGCAGCTGCTTGCAAAGGGAGCTCTAGGCAGTGGACACTACTTTTGTTTAGCCTCTCCTAAATTTTTTCCCTTGTATCGTGCAGTCAGATAACTAATATTGCGCTAAACTCAAGGAGATCCAAGGGACGTGCTAACTATAATTAGTACAGACCCTAACAATGAGACTGCATCACCTAGTGGCCGAGCCAGGGGACTTTCGTGACCAATATTTTGCCATTTGTGTTTGTCATTCTCAAATTTTTGTCAAAAAACTCCAAAAACTCCCTCCAACGGTTTGACATTTGGAGTTGGTAATTCAATGAGTGTTGGCAAATCGGGCCGTTTGGCGCATTTATGCGCGCGCCACGACGTTGACATTCACGGCACATCCGTGCGTATTAGAAGAGGTGGAAGGGCATAAACATAATTTTGTTTTACGCCTTAGGGTTCGAGGTAAGTTTTCAAGAGGTGGAAGGACATAAACATAATTTTGTTTCTCTTCTAGGGTTTTTCGATGTAAATTAGATCGAGTTTGGCAAATGAATTATCTGCCAAACCGTTGGAGATGAACTCTTTTACTTGACATTTGCATTTCGTATTTGGCAATAAGAAAATTGCCAAACTATTTTTAGTAAAGCTCTTGGAGATGCGCTAACATTATGAACCACCAACACCGGATCACAATGTAATAGACAAAAGTAATGGTAGTATGTAAATTTAGCTACAAAAATGAAGGATTTACTCTAATTTTTTTTCACGCCTAGGACCATGGCCATAGTGGCCCTAACCTTATATCCGCCATCACCAGAAGAATGAATTAATCACAGCGTCGTGCTTAAATTATGTAATCATTGTCTAGAGTGCTTGCATGGTGGGGCTAATTGCATGCAACTACTCCATGGGCCAAGCCCAATAATTGACTGAGCTGAAGCCCTTGAACGTTATCCGCGGCGTCATCCAGCAAAACGAAACAAGGTTCAGGATACCATCCAGCGAGCAAGGCAGACCTGAAATGTGGGCCGCGCATACCGTGGGACCCACATGACGTGTCACGCCACGTGGAAATCCTGCATCTGCATCCTCAGACACTGATGACTAGGCACAATCGATGTTCCTAGTAAAGTGAGCCATCGATCGATCGATTCCCCAATAATTCGGCACACATGGATCGATCTCCCGTCCATGGCGCACTCATGCAGCCGATGGAATGTTTCACAATGGGCTAGCAAGTACTATAGCACAGGCTCAGCTCTCAGCTCCCCTACTGAATCCTGATTGCGACATTCTGCCAGAAATAATTGAATTCAGCATTTCATATATTCATTCATATTTCAGACACCAAACAACACGTTACACGTTAGATTTCGGCCACGTTTAGTTGGCAAAATTTTCTAACTTTTTCCCCACTTTCTTTCCATTATATCACATTAAATACACCAAAAGACATATATTTAGAGTATTAAATGTAGATAAAAAAATAACTAATTACACAGTTTAGAATCCGATTCTTTTGCCACCATGGTAGGATGATATTTCCACTAACAAACTAAACGTGTTCTCCTGGACTACGATGGCATTCTTCAGTCTTAAAATTTGCCATCTAAACAAGGCCTTCTTTTTTAAATCCGTTCGCCACCGAGATGACGTTCCACTCATTGTTCTCCTGGACTACAGGCATTCTGCAGGATGGGGACAATGCCAGCCCAGCCTAGATAAAGGTGACCAAATTGCCACGTAACATCCATCACTGGCCGGTACTAGGATGCTGTCGTTGTTAAAAAAAAAAAGCCTTGAAGAACCAAGCTGCTAAAACTAGTTGCTCACTCTATGGCCCTAACTCTATATTCTGTCAGTAGCCCAACCCGGGATTCACATAGTATACTAGACGCTTCAATCCGATGTGTGCACCTTGATGCTCATCTGTTGCATTCCTTGCGTGGTCAGGATACTAACAATCTGCTGAAGAAGATTAACCTTAGTCATGGAGCAAAAGAAATGGGCAGCGAAATTGGACAGGCATATGATGGAAACCAATTTTCAGGCTAGAGCCAGCAAGAGAAGAGTGAAAGTGACCACCTACACACACGTCTTAGCGAAATTCATCGTGGAAGTAGTCTTCATCGTCATCGCTGAGGTAAACACTGCCATAAAATGCATAGGGGTTCTCAATCATCTCTTCCAAAGTTAGCCTCCCATCATGATCTTTGTCTACCTGCATTACCGTTATGGTGAAGCAAATCGTACATGTCATCTCCCAGAAAAAGCGAAATATCACATGAATGCTCAAAGAGGAAGTTGGTAGAAGACTGTCCTTTTGGTTGACCACATTCAAATCAAATTGCCAAAAAGAATATCAGACAGCCATAGAGAATACAAACAGAACGAAAGATGCAGCTACCAGACCATGCAAGTACTAGCAGATTCTAGCTTACTGCACTCAGTAATAATCTGTTAATTCGGTGTTCTCTATCAATTCGGTGTTCTCTATCTATGATTTCTTTATCATTTAACCCTAAAGCCATAGGCAACAAACACGAAACCAATAGGTTATACATCACATAACAATCTGATTCCTAAATAAAGGTCTTCTCTTGAACATTTTAGGCATCAAACCTTGCCCTATGGTTCTGCCCCAGTCAAATTTGACCATGCTGTACAGATTGTAGTACTTTAGCTGCACTCCCAAAAAGAATGAACCAAAATACAAGAAACCACATGATAGACATGATACAATTTCCATACTGCAATTTTTTCTATGCACAATCTATAATTAATGAACTCAGGATGGAACCAGAGTTACCAGACAAATGATTTTGCAACTATTTACGTAATGGATCATCACTGTGTCTTCCTTTTTTTGCCTATGCAAACATATCAAACTTTATATTCTTGACATTAATTGCATGCTAGGTTTTTGGTGATACTAGCTGATGATAATTAGTTAAAATGGTAAGTAATTATAAGCCCACACACTGTTTTTGCATGGAAGGCAAAATTGATTAGAAGCAAACCAACATGAAAAGTTGTGCCTGCAGACAAGTTTGAAATAATTTCTGAACTATATGAGCAACTCGTGTACATTCATGAAAATGCTTGCCTAGCTTCAGTGGTTCAAAGAAGAAACTTATAAAGTAAAAACTAAATAAACCGCGCCATCTGATTATGCACATAAGCATGACCATAGAATCTAAATACACCTTGAACTAGTATAACAGATTAAAAAGTAACTTGTGTATATTAAGTAGACCATGGAGCTATATTCTGATAATCTGATATCTCAAAGAACAGCAAAAGGAAGCAATGGGGTTAAAATATGAACCAAACCTCTGAAATAGCATGGATGGCTTGCTCTCTAGAATAATAGCGTTCAGAAAGATAGAGCTTATCAAGAACAGGCTCTAGTTCATGCTCCGAAATAAACCTGCAGCAAACGTTTTTTTCTCAAATGAATAAAGGTTCAAGGTTATGCTTAGTTCAGTTAGAACTTGCAAATATGTCCAATAGCATACCCATCATTATCTTTGTCAAGTTTGGAAAACCGATCCTTCGCAACTGTTACGTTCCCAATATGGGAAATATCTGCATTCTCGTCATCATAACCATGTATATGGTCATGTAGCCCATTAAAGTATTCTTCAAAGTTTAATTTTCCATCACCATCTTTATCCCTCTGCCTGGATACGGTATAGTGTGTAAGGAATTTCAAACAGGACCTCAAGGAAACTGACGCGTGATCTAATAGTGCACATAAATAGTTATTATCCACCTTTAAAAACTCATTAGAGTGACACAAAATCAACAACTTCCAAATTTCCAGACATGATCATTCAAAAGGTTCTTTGGTGTTTTAATCAAAGCAAAATGCTTTACTCAGGTGTGTTAGTTTTTTTTCCTTCAAATGATTTATTTATGCCTCAAAACGTGTGCCTCATACTTAGTGTTAAGTAGAGCCTAGTTTGTTCATTGCCATGGGTTCAATATAGAGATATCTGGTTGGTAAGTTATAAAAGGTTTAGTATTATATGTTATAGAGATAATTTATGGAACATAGAAGGACGAGGTGCATATAAAGCCTATAGTTGTTAAGATAAGCGGAAAGAAACTGTTGCTAAAACTACAAGAAAGATATCAACAAGTATGAGTAGCTAATATCATCTACTTCAAGAAACACCAAAACTTTTATCAATTGCCTATCCATTATAGAAGTAAGCCCGATAACAAAGGCCCAATGGCCCATATGACTTTGTTGTCTAGGACTAAACAAAGTCGTTGCCCAGCATAACCATATATGAGGCCCATGCTCAACCATCCTGAACTCTGTCCAAATCAAATTATTTAAATGGTATGAATAGGTTTAATATCTACTCATGTGACTGTAATATGATGATGTGGCACAACAATTGAGCTTCTTTTGCGTTTGTAACTTTTAAAAAAAGGCAAGATATTTTCAGCCTCAACAGAGGCAGGGCAGGGTTATTTAGTTTAAAAGGTCAAAAATCACTTCTTTCAGTGTCATATGCAGAAACTGCTGTCCATGCAGTACAGACATGTGAACAGTAATTTCAACATAAGACACTCAGACGAAGCTAACAAACTTGCCTCACAAGATACTAATTAGACTGCATGTGAGTATTTTACATAGTCAAAGCGACAGGAAGAAAAAATTGCAAGGGTAGGAATAAATGCTACCAAGATTTCATACAACATAGGCAAAGATAAGACATTTTCATTGATGTCTCTATGGGCTCATAGCTCATCCATCAGTGAACCAACACCCTAGTTTTGAAGGGTCATACCATCACTAGTACATGTAAGTCATCTAAGTGCATGATCATGATTTTTTGGACCTTGATTTGTGCTAATGTAGGTGGAACCTATCTAGAATTCGGATAATAATAATTAATTAATTATTATTATGTATTATTATTATGATGTATATCACTGCTTGTCACATGTCAGCATTGAAATTGCTAAGTACCACCCTGGCATCTATATCTGAAAATTTCTTTCAGTGATCACTAGTGGCTAAAGTCTGTTACCTGCTACAGCATGAAACTGCTAAGGTCTGAAACAAATTTTACAAACATATATTTTGATATTTTGATGGCTCGAGGATTTAGGACTTTATGATCCTTTTAAGGCTAAACCCAAGATTAAACCACTCCAGACCCTTTACAGCTATGCTGCTAAAATTAATGAAAACTAGGATAGAAAATAGTAGCAAGGCTGAGAAAGCATGCACCTTATTTCTTGTCTGGAGAGCAAACTGATGATTTTGGGATTATCCGAATCACTTGGATTAAGGAAACTGAAGCAGTGACAGGAAATTCAAAAGGCAGATGTCAGGAAATAATGAAGAACTTAAGAACTTTGATGTTTGGTAAGCACTAATGAAACGGATGCTTACTCATTGAACTCAGCTTTATCAAGGAAACCATCACCGTTTGCATCTGAGGCATTGAAATGCTCCTCCTTCCACCATTGGAACCCCAGCATATTGCCCTCTCCTGCAGAACATGAACCAAGCAATCAGCAAACCAATGTTGGAAAATAATACAGTAATAGCAGGAATTCTTTCCTTGCGTTGCTACACTCATCACTCATTTCTCCACTCAATGACGCAGAAACAAAGGCAGAGTGTTTTGGCAATGTTACCGTGGGTTTCTTGGCGCAGCGCATTGAAGGCCTGGAATGAGACTATCCCATCGCCGTCCTTGTCGTAGAGCTCCATCTCCCTGGCGGAGCGGTGGTGCTGGTCGTCCCTGCCCTGCTGGAGGTTCCAGGCGGTGAGCTCATCGAGGGAGACGAATCCGTCCTGCGGGGCGACGTCAATCTTGGGGAAGAGGTCGCGGATGCGGTCGGCGACGTTGAACCGCTCTTCGTCGTTGATGAAGTCCTCCTCGTCCTTGAGGAACTCCTCCCACTCCTTCATGTGGTCGTCCGGCTCGCCGCCGTGGAGGAGGCTGTAGTGCTCGCGCTCCCACTCCTTGTCGTCCAGCCGCCGCTCCAGCTCGGCGATGGTCGGGTCGAAGGAGGCCGCGTGGTGGTGATGCGTCTTCTGTTGATCCCCGTTCTCACCAGAGGCAGCGCCGGATGATGGGGCGGAGCTCTTTGGGTGGAGCTTGAGGCGGCGGTGGAGGCTGCGGCCGTGCGCGTGGTGGGGCTGGAGGCGGGGGGCGAGTAGGAGGCGAGGACCAGCAGCAGGATGAAGGCGCACGCTGCGTAGAGGAGGAGAACGGTGACCGGAGACTTCCGCCCCGCCGAGGCCGAGGCCGACGCCGGCGCCATCACCGGCGAGAGGGAGGGAGATCGAGCGACGGGTGGGTGGGTGAGGTCCGTTTGCGGGTCTGAGATTTGGACCCGTTTAACTCGTACTCCCCCAACGGGTGCGGTTCAGCCAGCACGCAACCGCTCCGCGTAATAGCCAAGCACTCTGCATATAATCTTTTTTTTTATTTAGAAAATTCTTTCCTTCGGCAAAAGAAAAAGAAAAAGGCGTGTTCGGAGCACTAAATGGGCCGGACTTTTAAGTATCGAGAGCCAAGGGCCAGCCTCCGCTCAGTGTATACCTCGCGTATGATTTACTCTTCCTCGTAGAAAATAGTACCACAACGATTATTTTAATATGGCCAACCGACGTTAAAGAAGATACGCTAACCCTTCACTTGCCGGGCCTGGTGGCGCAGGCTTGTGACCCCCAGCTCGGGGGCAGGATTTGGAAGGGGAGGGCTTCCTCTTGATTGATGGGCTCTCTTGTGCATCTGAGAAGATTATTCAGGGGCCCAACCTTTGATTGTCTTCTAGGGGACTCAAGTTAACTCTCTCTCATAAGTTTGCCCCTCCTGCCAAATCATTTTTTTAATTATTTTATTGCATCATTTTTTTAATATGCCATCAAGTGAAATACAAGCAGTAAACCCCCTTGAATGGTCAAACCCCAGTTAACATGGTATAAAACGATTTTTAGGTAATAATATGCATCAAAACGATGTGAATTCCTACTGTGGAGATCTCCCCACAGTCTTTTTACGTAAAGAAAACGGTGTGAATTGAATTGGGGCACAACCCTGCAATGGCGGCTATCTTAAACTCGGTCATCAACGAATGGCCCTTAGCGAGCTACCAACTCATAGTAGTCTTATGGTCTATTTGATTTGTTTTATGACATCATTATAATAAAATCTAGCAGTGTTGGCAAAAACGTGCCCAGAGATGCAGAAACAGTGATAATGTGTGTAGTAGAAGAGCACACATGTGACACCTAGTAAAACTGAATGCAAGTCATGTATATACCAGAACGGCAAAATCAATTTATTTCATGCACGTGGTGCCTTCATGAGTGGTACGTAGCAATGACATTGTATATAAACGATAAGCATTTGTACAAAAGGATTTATAGGTCTAAAATAACAGTACATATAATTTTATCTACTCCTATGTAGAGGAACGGAACTCCATATCTAAAATATAGTAAATTTATGAGATAACTAAATGTCTCCACAGAAGGGGTGTGAATTGGGATCCAAAACTTTTTCTCGAATATGCATGAGTATGCACATCTTTGTATTAAGATAGAAAAGCAGCACAGATTACAAGGATTGCCCACAGGAACGGAACTACATCTTAAAGATAGGAACACCCAAGCACTGGACGGATAGAGGACTACCCTAACGCTTATGCCTTGATGACCTGCAACAAGTCTTCAGCTGAAGATGTGGAATCCCTTAAACTTGTCTTGGACTTGGAGTGGAGGCGTTTCTAAAGGGAGCACTGTAGGCACGGACGTCAAGTAGAACACAACTGGAGGCGTTCCTATCAGGGCTCTTATCTAGCACCTAGAGGCGTTCCTTCGGGCACTTCATTTTGATAGGTTAGTGATAGGATTGGAACCTTGTTTTGTGGTAGAGATAGCAACATATCTAGCAAATCTTAGTTGCACATCTATATAAATTAATTTTTGCATAGGTTTTGACTAGGTAAATTAGAAGTCATAGTTAGAAGGAGTTTTTAAGTAGCCTAGTTCACCACTACTTCTTAGACAGTCCTTGCAGCTTGGTTGTTTATGAAAATAATTTTCAATTTTGGGATTTGACTCATTGGAGTAAATAACACTTGATGCAAACAAGAGCTAATTCTCAATAACAAACACCACCAAAGAGTACTCCTCATGACTCCAAAGAACCTATCCTATATAACTTCGGCACTACATTGTATAGTTGGCTTGTGTTAGGTATAAAATGTTTAGTATTCTTTCTGTCTAAAAAATGAATCAACTTCTAGCTATGTAGTTATGGTGTTATGGTCATTTGAGGAGTTGTAGCTTTTCTAAAAACACCTCATGAAGATGCTTTTTTTCAAAAAAAAAAGTCTTAGAAAGCTAAGAGAGAAGTGTTTGTCTAACACATTTATTTGTAAAAATGTTACAGTAAAATCATAAATCAGAAGCTTGATCCGGCTCTAATGTCTATGCTCTTCAGGGCTTGCTTGGTCACTTTCTGAATATGTGAAACCAAAGATTTGGTAAGCCATAATTTGGTTATTATTTAGGCCCCCTTTGGTTTGTAGGGGAAACAAAAGGAAAACATAGGAAAGGAAACTTTCCTTCCATCGACGTTAGCATCCCTTTGGATGCCGTAGGAAAATCGTAGGGAAATTTCCCGAGGAGTAGGGAAATTTCCCGAGGAATGGGCGTTCTCTCACTATAGCGCAGAAAGGAAGAATCCGGTCGGAGGCGATGGAAAACAAAGGAAAGCACAATGACGGTCTCGCGATCGGGCGAAGCGAAGCGTGGGGGCGGTGCGGCCGGCGGCTCGGGAACGAACGGGGAGGGGGCCGCCGGCGGGATGCTCCGGCCCCGAGGCCTAGCGGCCGGGCAAAGAAGCGGCATTGAGGCGACGGGTCGCCGACGCGGCAGACGGCGACGGGCGGCGGATGGACGACTCGACATGGCCGGGCGACGGCAAGCAAGGGGAAGGGGGGAGGGACCGCGCCCCCTAGATCCGGACGCTGGGCGCGGAGGGGGGGGGGGCTCGCCGGCGGGATTCGTGGTCGGGAAGGAGCATGCGCCGGGTCTCGCCGCCGCCCGCCAGGTCCTCGTCGTTGTCCGCCGGGGAGCGGTGCCTCGTGATCCTCCTCCTCCTACTCCGTGGCGGCGGTCCGGAAGCGTAAGCCGGGCGCAGATGACGAGGGAGGCGGGACTCCGCGGCATGGGTCGAGGCGGAGGATGAGTGCGCGACGTCGGCGCTGGCGTTGCCGCCGGCCACCTCGGGGTCCTATTTCGGGGGGCGCATGCTCGCGCGGGCGAGGCCACCGGCGCCGCCCTGGGGGGCGCATGCGCGTGCGGCGAGGCCACCGGCGCCGCCCGGCCCACGGGGCGGCTCCGACGACGCCGCCCGGCCCAAGGGAACATCCACCTCGGCGCCTTCCCCGCAGTGTCCGGGATGGCGGGGAAGGAGCCGGCGCCGCTATGGCGGCCCAGCTCCGGGTCCCTCCTCCGCCGCCCAAGGCCGCCCGACCCCAACGCTTATCGAGTCCTCCGCGACCCGTCGGTTCCTTTCCTACTGGGGCTTTCCTACGACGAACGATTCCTCCGGAATCCAAAGTGCCTTTCCTTTCCTACGCCTTTCAATTCTTATGACTTTCCTTTGTTTCCCCGGCGGCCAAAGGGGTCCTTAGTTTGTTACCAAAACTTTCCAACCTCTACATTTGACTTGCCAAAGCTATAGTTATTTTGTTGCCCAACTTTTACCTGCTATAAGTTTTAGCATGGCAAGTTCCCTAGGGATGGTATTAGAAGTCGTTTTGGACAAGGTTTGGGTCAAACATCGGGAATATAAATCATCAATAACTCTTAAGTTGTTGAGTTTGTAAATGTAAAAATTATATGAGTAGATTTGTCTTAAAAAAATACTTTGATAAAAGTATACATATATCACATCTCCATAAATATTTTTATAATAATAAGAGGTCAAAGTTATGTTTTTTCATGTCCCTAAACGACTTCTAATACCATCCCGGAGGGGAGTATTAATCCCAAACCAAGCAGGCCTCTAATCTCCACGACTCATGAAATTGCTCATGCGGAAGCGGCCCGGCCCATGGTCATGGTCTATAGAAAATGTTCAGACAGATAAAAGTCAATTTATCCCCTTAAAAAAAGATAAAAGTCAATTTATTCCCTAAAAAATACATTAAAAATCCCCTAAATAAAAGAAGTTAAAAGACAATTTATTCCCACTCCACCTGAAAATATCGCCAAAACCACTCAAAATAAAATCAAAATACAAGTAGCACTTTTTTTATTTGAATATTTTATTCTATCCGTGCTAGAGACTCCGTCTCCGATCCGAAGGGCAAAAGAAAAGAAAAAGAAGGAAAAAAATCGGGGTGGAGTTCTCCACCGTGTCGTCTTCCTCTCCTTCACTTCTCCTGTCCGCCCTCGGCCTCGACTGCGTGCGCTTGCGCGTGACCTCAGCCCCCGCCGCCTACATCCGCTCATCCCCGCGCCCGCCTCAACCGCGCCGCCACCGACCACCTCTAATCCTGCCCCCTCGTCCGCGCGGTTCTGAGGCTCGTTTCCTTTGGGATCGTCCGTACGCCCCGACCGAGTGGGCGCTTCTTCTTCGGGATCTCGCTGGGTCGAGCGGCGCAGGGCTAGGATTCGGGCCCATGGCGTGGCGGCGCGTCCTCACCCAGGTGAGACTCCTGCCTGATCTTTTTCTTGGTTCCCGCGCTTTATTGTTGCACGCGGATACGCTGGTGGCCTCAAATCTTCGATCTTGGGTGTCTATGCGGGATTGGGGGCTGTGTTGTTGGGGCTCTGCGGATACGAAACAGCGTCTGTGTATATCTTGTTGGTATATATACATGGATATATATCTTGGGAGCTGCCTGTGAGGATGTCTCTGCTGATGAAACATGCAGGCGTCGTCATGGCTACTGATTTTGGCTAAACAGTGATCCAGTTTGTGTTTTGTAACCGTTACTACTTTCCACTAGTGAGAGAAAGAATAACTCTAGATTTACAGGAAACTCTAGATTTAAGTCCAGATGTCATCTAGCATGTTGTTCTGTGAGGACAGAACAGGAATAATAAGTAAAGATTGATGACAAGAATGATGGACTAATTGCAAGTTCATTTAAATAATGAATATATAGATGTTCTGTAACAATTGTTGTTCACAATTGAATAGTCTGCGCTGCTATATTTTCATTCTGTGTCTCTTGACCCTAATTCTTAGAAAGAGCAGTAAGAACTACAAATTGATGGCGTGTCCCTGCAACAATTATTTAATCAAATAATCTGCTCTGCAATATTATTGTGTGCTACCCATATTGATGTATGTATACATATGAGTGTTAGTTGCTTTAGCTGATCCGTTTTGTATGTGTGTATGTTGTTCTGTCGCAGATTGCAAGGCATCGGCCAACAAAAGCAATCTACAATGAACTAGTTGCTTCCTCCCCTTTGGGCGCTCTTCAAGTGACATCACTGCAGGTACAATGAATTTGTGCAGATAACATTGGTACAATGATTTGGTGACATCTGTTTCCCATTACTCTATTGATATGCTGCTGCCTAACTGTGTGACATTTGCATCTTCCCAAAGCTACCATGCTCATTGTAGGAGTTTCCATATCTTTTGCTGTCCAAAACTTCACACCTTATATCTCTATATCCTTTATTTTCCTTTACTCACTAAAGTTGTTTGTGATGGCTATCATGCATCTGTTATACAGTATACCACTTTCTTCAATGCAGTGACACTATCCAGTGCCAGTCTTCTAGTACTAAAATGTCTTCCCACTTTTGTTTGACATCTATATTGTCTTGTTGCTCACTGCAGGTGCCAGAATAAAAATTTACAAGAGAGGAACCAGTCAAGTTACATTGGTAGCCTTGCACCGGGTGCGAGACCTAGAATCACCAAGTTTAAACTTCTCTGCTTAAAGAGATTTACAGAAGTGACCCAGAGCGTGTCATACAAATATTTGAAAGCCAACCTTCATTACATTCTAATCCTGCAGCACTTTCGAGTATGTAAAAGCTCTTGTAAGGGTTGATAGGCTGGACGAGAGTGCCTTGCTTAAAACACTGCAGAGAGGTACCAAAGTCATAAGACATTTCCTTTATTTCATGGCTGATAAGTTTTTTGCATTCTGCTACATTCTGTGTGCGATGCAGCTAATGTTTATTTTTCTTGTTGTAGCATCACCTGAAAAACACATATATAGCGGCTAATGTTCTTATATTATCCAATGCCCTGTAGTAGCTTTTGATGCCTATGTCTTGTATACAAATTATTTTCTGTCTCTATGAATAAATCGCAGCAGTTAACAAAGGCATAAATGTTTGTCTGTCATGGCAATAGATAGCTTCTCTATCAAAGAAAACTTTATGCTTTACTGTAGTGACTAGTAAATATGCATGTGCTTTGCTACGGGCGAAGGCCCTTGAAAACTTAACACGCCCTGGTTGTGTTGTGTATGACGCTATTCTCATGATGTGTTGCAACGGCAGTGTTCGCCCGTAGCACCCGTTTTTTGAGAAGGAGATGTGGTAGCGGATATCCTTTTTGGAGCCAGGAAGGAGACCTGTGAAAGCGCGGCTGATTAGAAAGGAGAGGGTGCAGGGAAACAAACCTGTGATTGATTTCTGTGGGTTTTCTTTGTTTTTAATTATTTTTATTAGGAACACATGGAATGGTTTTATATGGCCTGATACCATGGAACACAAAAACCACCTCTGCACCTTATTCCATCTTCCTGGCTCTAACTTAGGCTTTGCGTAGCATGCATGCTACTGCCTGTTTTCCCACGCGCCAAAGCCACAAACCTGCTGCAGCTGTCTACTAATCCTCACTAGGCACATCCAGCTGACAGCTTTGGTGCTGCTGCCTGGCACATGCAGTTCTTGACTGTCACAGCTGCTGGCTCACGTGCCTGCCTGCTCGTGGACTCAGCAGCAGCTCTGCGCCTGCGTGCAGGACAGTGCCGTGGGGCCTGGCCCGCTGCAGCACCAGTCAAATGTGAGGAGGGGCGATATGGACTTGCGTGGTGTGTGAATTGGTTGATGGTGGGCTCAGCATTCAGTGGTGAGAGGAGATTGAAAAGTAATAACCTAATAAATAATAGGTAGCTCAACCTTCATGAATTCATCCACTGTCCATGCTTACTTTGTATACCGAATAAAAACAATTTTGAGGTGTAAGTGTGCCATAGAATTCGTGATCGCATTAAGAGTTTTATCTCTTCCCAACAAGTGGATTAGAATTGTAGATGAAGCTAGGAGATGACAGAAACACTCAGATTTGGTGCATCTGTTGTACGGACAACTGAAACACTAATCTCTTTAGTAATTGGAGAGAGATCTCTAGTATTGTATGTTTTATCTTTTTCTTGGACATTGTGTTTTACAAAAATGAGAATTCTGAGGGTAATGGTAATCTCGAACCACTCATTGCTTCTTTATGCAGGCAAATACATTAGATTTTTAGAGTACTAATTCAGGGAAACATGTTCTCTCTAATCTCTATAATACTTTTTTTGTGCTCTTGGCTGAACTTATCCTAATTTTCTATGTATATGAGTCTATACTTCAAATTCGTACTGGTGAAGGCTGGTGGCATTCCTTAAGTTGATAATGCCTAGTTTGACATGACTTATTAAAACCTCTAATTATGAATTCTCTGTACAGGTGTGTTGCGCCCCTCGACAAGGATGGAAGAAAGCTTTGGTACCATTCCAGCATTAATTGGTGCTGGTCAAGTGACAAAAGATGGAGCTCTTGGCACTGCAAATGCACCTATTCACATGGTCACAGCAGAAACAGGTCAATTTAAGGATCAGCTTTGGCGTACCTTCCGAAGCATTGCACTAACTTTCCTTCTTATTTCGGCATCGGGTGCTCTCATCGAGGATAGAGGAATCAGCAAAGGTTAGATTTTTGGAAGATGTGTATTATCTTCTGAATTGAACGCCAACCATTAACCATTTATGAATTGAATGTAGGCCTTGGTCTGAATGAAGAGGTTCAACCAAGCATGGAGTCTAGTACAAAATTCAGTGATGTAAAGGGTGTTGATGAAGCAAAATCTGAACTTGAAGAAATAGTTCATTATCTTCGAGATCCCAAGGTAAACCTTTTAAATCATCATTAGTCTTGAAGAATGGTATATGTCTTGAAGTCTCTATTTGAAGAATTTTTCCTCCACCTGCTGTTTTTTTTTGGGTGCGGTAAGAATGATCACCATGCCGTGATGTGAAACTATCATGAATCTCCCTATTTTTTTATCCCTGTATTAGTTTTGGACTCATCAACCAATATCTTTGTTCGCACAAAGCTTGTGAAAAATCAGTGCTTAGACTGTTTGATCTCGCTTTTATCAGCAGTACTCTTCCTCCTATTAGTAACTGAATAGATTAAGTAAAAGTTGCCATTAATTAGTTTATCAGTGATCTACCCTTTCTATTGCTTTTATGAAGCTGTGGCTCATATTTTTGCCATGTTGATACTTGATAGTTTTTGAGTTACGTCCATTTTGTATATATATTTCTGTTATGAGTTATTAAGCTCATCTCGTCTTGACAACACATGAAGATACCTTTTTTTATTATATGTTTTTCATACGATGCTCACAAACTGTGCTGTTGTTTTCAGCGCTTCACACGCCTTGGTGGAAAACTTCCGAAAGGTGTCTTGCTTGTTGGCCCTCCTGGCACTGGGAAAACCATGCTAGCTAGGGCTATTGCTGGTGAAGCTGGTGTTCCTTTCTTCTCTTGCAGTGGAAGCGAGTTTGAGGAGATGTTTGTGGGAGTTGGAGCTCGGAGAGTGCGAGATCTTTTTGCTGCAGCCAAAAAGCGATCTCCTTGCATAATATTTATTGATGAAATAGATGCAATTGGTGGGAGCCGGAATCCTAAGGATCAACAGTATATGAAGATGACCTTGAACCAGCTGCTTGTCGAGTTGGATGGCTTTAAGCAGAACGAGGGATAATTGTCATTGCTGCAACCAACTTTCCTGAGTCACTAGATAAAGCCCTAGTCAGACCTGGTCGTTTTGACCGGCCATATTGTTGTTCCCAACCCAGATGTTGAAGGCCGACGTCAAATTCTAGAATCCCATATGTCAAAGGTGATCTTGAGAACTATTGTTGCTGTCTTATTCAAATGAAATTGTATTCTCTTACCATCCTATTTGTTTATTGCAGATCTTAAAAAGTGATGATGTGGACTTAATGATCATTGCTAGAGGAACACCGGGATTCTCTGGTGCAGACCTTGCTAACTTGGTAAATGTTGCTGCTCTTAAGGCTGCCATGGATGGTGCAAAAGCTGTCACAATGAATGATCTTGAGTATGCAAAGGACCGAATCATGATGGGTAGTGAGCGTAAATCGGCAGTCATCTCTGATGAATCCAGGAAGTTGACAGCATACCATGAGGGAGGGCATGCCCTTGTTGCTATCCACACAGAAGGAGCTCATCCTGTCCACAAGGCTACCATTGTACCCAGGGGATGGCTCTAGGAATGGTGGCCCAACCCTGACAAAGACCAGACTAGTGTGTCAATGAAACAGATGCTAGCAAAATTGGATGTTTGCATGGGAGGCCGTGTGGCAGAAGAGCTTATATTTGGAGATACTGAGGTGACATCTGGTGCTTCCTCAGACTTTCAGCAAGCAACTGCAATGGCAAGAGCAATGGTTACTAAATATGGCATGAGCAAGCAGGTCGGCCTTGTCTCTTATAACTACGAGGACGATGGAAAGAGCCTGAGCTCAGAAACTAGACTTGTGATTGAGCAGGAGGTGAAGAATTTCTTAGAGAATGCATACAATAATGCGAAGACCATTCTTAAAAAAACACAATAAAGAGCTACATGCTCTAGCCAACGCACTTCTTGAGCATGAGACCCTCACAGGAGCCCAGATAACGAACATATTGGCTCAGGTACATAACAAAAAGCAACAGGAACATACTATCGAAGCACCGCAGAAGACCCCAGCCGCACCAGCTTCCCCTGCATCACCAGCTGCATCAGCTGCTGCCGCAGCAGCTGCAGCCGCGGCAGCAGCACAGCAGGCAGCAGCCAAAGCTAAGGGGGTGGCTGGTATGGGATCTTAGCACATGGAGCACCCCACCGGATTGCATTGTGTATATTTCACCAAGCAAGCAAAGTTATTCCAGCACTTGACAGTCGACGAGGGTCATCATCAATCAATAGTATGCTAAACTGCAGCAGCAATAGAACATACTGATCGCGTGGAAGTGTTCATGTGCCTCGATTCCAAGCAGAAGCAAAAACTCGCATTGTAGTAGGCACATTTAGTTGGTGCTTGTATCAGTTTTATACCCACATCGAAAAACAGTTTCTGTTGTTTACACCCCCAAAAAGTTGTTAGATTTTGATCTTTCTGCCTTCTGTACCCTAACAGAGCATAAATTGTAACACATTCTGAATAAGATGTCCTGTGTGCTTGAATACAATGTGGTAGCTGCTGAGTCGATTCATCAGCCCCTCTGATGCTCATTATTTGTATGTTATGTCTTGCCAAGCTAATAAGTTCCTTTTTCTTCTGTTAGTCCGTTGTTTATGATCATGTACATCTGGTGCTACCTGTAATAATCAATCGACTTTCTTATTTGTACATAAACAAAAACTCTGGTGCTGCCTATCATCACTATAATAATCAATCGACTTTCTTATTTGTATGTTGCGGTTGATGTTTTGTTGCGAAAGAAAAAAAACACTGTACCACGGACTGACAAGTTGGAGAGAACAGGGGTTTCATATTTTTACAATGCGCTTCATACACAAGCAGAGCACGCCATTTCTTAGGGATTTCTATTTTTAGCTAGCCAAGGCGCTTCAATATATTCTGTTGTTATTAGAGTTTTTTTACAAATACTAAATATTTAAATTGTATTGTTCAGTGCTTCAGCAAATGCAAAATAAGCAAAACTTTTCTGTAGTGATTTTGAGAAATTTCCTGTAGCGTCAACTTCATTCCTCATCAAGACAAAATGCTGCCTCAATGGCAGCTGAACAGGCAACTACTGCTGTGAGCTCTGCACTTTGGCTTTCAGCGCTTCAATAACCGCCGAGAAGTCGTGGTCACTAAGGCCAAGCGATTTTGCAGCCTTGTACAGCTCGTTAGCAGCTGCAGCTGTAGGAAGGGGCTGGGATACCGATTCCGCCAGGGCCAATGCGAGCCTCATGTCCTGCCATGAGTTGTTTGTTTCATTAATTATTGTCAGGAGCTCTGCTCGGTCGTGATTAGGTCAGACCAGATGCAAATGAAACTGTTCATCACTGTTGAATGAATGGACAAGCAAGTGCTACCTTCTGTTGATGTTTCAGAGGAAAGGCAGTAGGATATGTAGCTTTAACCATGGATGGGCCCTTAAGGGAGAACATGGGGGCACTGATAGCACCCTGGGAAATAACCTGAAACCACCAAAGTACCCTAGATTAGATTCCCCTCTATTATATCGTTTATTTTCACTTTTTAATACTGCTGCAGTGTGGAGTTTAGATTGTTTTTTTTTTTCTTTCGGAAATTACCTCAACGAGTGTATTTGGGTCTAAGCCGACTTTTTCACTCAGGATCAACCCTTCTGAGAAGGAAACCATCATGCTGCAATATTTCACCAAAGGAACCAGAACATTTAGTGATAATATCCAAAGGTTTTGGACAAATTTTTATTAAAAACAGTACGAATGATTTTGTGCCACCTCCCCATGACCATGTTAACCACGAGCTTCATTGCCGCGCCATTACCTACATCGCCAAGATAAAATCTTGACTGGTTTCAGAGTGAGGCGGAAAAATTAGCGCATTTTCTCGATCCAGAATATGACGAGGGAAAATGGTTCTTTTGCAGATAGGAGATTCAGATTAACCTTCCCCATGACATCAAGGAGTGGCGCCACTCTCTTGTACAAGGATTCATCACCTTGGTGCAGTAGTATTTACAGTTTGAGATAACAGAAAAGAGGCTTTATTTGTTGAAAGAAACAGAAAAGGGGACTTTACAGTTACTGATCATGGACGTGGAAGTTTACCTGCGGTAAGAAAGATGAGCAGCCCATCTTCTGCTGGCTTTTTAGAGCCTGAAACTGGAGCCTACTAAAAAAGTTATTGAGTTAGCGCTGGAGCAAAGTACAGGCATTGCAATTACACTTTTTTGTGAATAATACAATGGGACAAGCAGATAAACAGTTTCATTCTACAAAATGGGTTTGTAAATAGTGGAAGGGGCCAGGGACTACCTCAAGGAAAGATGCCCCTGTACTTGTGATGCGTTCACAGATCAGCTTGGATGTAGCACCATCAACCGTCGACACATCGACATAGCTGCAGGTAACAGGCAAGAAGATAAGAGATAACGTTATCTAGTTATGCGTCCTCATATGCTCCAGGCAAGCTCTCTGATGCATCATTGTTTTTCAGAGCCAGGTTAGTTAGTTCGTTACCCTTTCCCAGGGGCCAGCCCTTCAGCAGCTCCGTTGGATCCACATGCAACCTCAGCCTGTAGCAGGTAGTACATATATATCACCAGACATGATTGGGTTTTGTCATGTGAGTTGTCATGAACAGAGAAGGCTGCTGCCTGAATTCTGGAATGAAGCAAACATACCGCGCTTTGTGGATCAGCGAGCATCGCGAATGTCACGTCACAAGATGAAGCGACTTGGGCCGGTGTAGGCTCATACCTGGAGGTCGCAGCAATGCATGATGTGCATCTTTTGTTTTTTTCAATAGAAAACTGATTTTGTTGTGGGTCAACATGAATAACAAAATGACACTGTCTAGGTGGCAGGCACTGAAAGTAAATTCATTGTAGCTGTAAAGGGCCAGGTTCCTCGGTTTGGACTTTGGAGTGTTTTTGAGTGGAATTTCAGCAGAACATAGGATTCTTACAAGTAAATCAAAGACTGAACAACAAAGTGGACACCGAGGAAGAACGGTGAACCACGAAATTGGGCCTCTGCAGGGTCCTGACCGAATTATGTATCAGGAAACGAGGCCACACATTTCAGGAATTTTCACGTCCTTATTACTCAATAAGGAGCACTACCACTGCCACTACCAGTATACATTCAGGTAAACGGGTTGCTAATTAGGTAAGCAAATACGAAGTTGAAAACGAGGCATACTTGGCACCGAGGCTGAGGAGGTGATCGCACTTGCTCTTGGTCCTGTTCCACACCGTAACGTCGCAGCTGACGAACACAGACAGAAACCAAAGCTACTTACAGCGGCCTGCCATTTGAGAAAGCAAAGGGAATGAACGAATGAATGGAGTGATTGAATTACCCTGCGTTGATGATGCTCACGAAACGATGAGATCTTTTTTTTTTCCTTCCCTTTACACGGCTCCCGCTCCACGTTGAAAGCACATCACATGGCGTTTCACTTGTTCTCTCATCATACGCCGCCGGTTGTACTGTACAGTACTTGCTTTGCCACCGTCATCTTCTTCTCTCGTGCGCGCATGCTGTGTGTTTAGTAGTACCTAATTGAGTAGGAATTTGCCGTCTCTCTACTAGGATAGGATTTGCATGCTTCTCAAATCTCCAAACGAAATACAATGCAAATTACCATCTCCCTAGATCGAATAGGAATTTGCCCTGATTTGTACTAGTACGTACTGTACTAGCGTTTGTACAGACTTGAGGACGACGTACGGTCCCACAGCTGGGCTTTATAATTATCAATCGCACACGTACTGTGGACCCCGGCCGCAGCTCAGAACAGGCGTCCTTCACGCAAGGGTTGGCCGGTGGGACGGTGGTTAAATTGATGCGCGATGCTTGCTACTGGCTCGATCCACCCTGGATGATGCATGGCGTCAGCAAATTACTTACCATGCATTTGTCTAATGCTACGTAGATATAGTTGTTAATTAGCAACTGGTTGTAGAGTACTCCCCTCCGTCCCATAGACTTCGCCGTTTTGACTTTTTAAACTTTATGTTTGACCATCCGTCTTATTCAAAAATATTTATACAAATTATAAAATAAATTAATCAATATTCAAGTATCTTTATTGATAAAATAAGTCGTAACAAAATAAATTATATTTGTGCAAAAAATTGAATAAGACGAAGATCGAATAAGATGGCAAGATTTTAATCGGCGGACAAACTCATCGGGACGGAGGGGAGAAGCAGGAACTACTAGTAACTTTTGTTTGTAACGTACATGTTGGAAGAATACCTGACAATCAGAGCCTCTCCCTACGTCCGATCCGTATAAATAATAAATAATCTACTAGTGCCAGCCACTTACCCAACCCCACATGTCCTCCACAATACGAGGACTACTGGACTAATATAGTCGGCTGCTATATAGTAGGAGTATTGATCAACCTCAACATCATGCATGATTCCCTTTTTCTTCTCTCTGTTTTTTTGTTCATTCAAACACAAGAAAGTCGTCTGTATCCCAGAGTTCCATTTTGTTCGTGCCAATATTTATTTGAAGTAAATAAACAAAGTGCTTATATACAAGACCACCTGCCTCGGCTGTCCAAACGCTGTGCCATGTTGCTTTGGCTCGCACGGAGACTCATTTGCGGCAACCGGAATGTTTTTTTTGTATTGGAGCAAGGTACAGAATTTTGCTTTCCTGGTATTATACACAGCAGTTTCTCCAAAATCTTGTTAACAATCGTACTAGAAGAAAAATAAACAAATGAAAACGAAAATGTTAGTTACTGCAGCTCTTGATGTTGAGTTTATTTATTTTTTCAAGAAGAAGGAAAGGGCAGCGTGCAGCACATGGAGAAGCAAGCATTTTTGACCACTGGTCAGCCGGCCGTGCAGCACTGATGGTGCTGCCATGCCGGTTGATGCTTGTGGACTGGCACGTCGACTGGCAAGCAAGACTGTGCTCCCGAGATGACCCAACAGATTGAAGAATATGATGGCTATTCCGGCAACGACGACAAAGCGCATACGGACGAAGCAATAGTTTGCGCTTACCCATTGCACGGAGGGGAGACAAAGCACGCTACGAGTCGTAGTACTACAAATTTGTAAAAAAGTGAATTGGCACGCGACCGTTTAATATAATTTAATTTACTTTACTAGTAGTTGTGAATGTACTTGTACTTCGACTATTGTAGTAGAGACGAAGACACGAAAATTGGAGTCCCCAAAATTGTAGTACAGTACGTAATATGCCAGAAGTCCTCCAAAATTCAGAGAAAATAAAGATAGGAGGGTTGAAGCAAAACACAAGGTAAAAGGAGTGTTTTCGTGCATATAGAGGCAGATGACATTACCGTTGGTGGCATGTGAGGTTAGCGAATTTCCCCGGTTCCAGCTTCCGCCCCATACCCACCCAACCACTAGCCGCCATTAAATTCTCTCCCATCCGCAACGCGCACCCCAAATCTAATCACCCCACTTTTTTTACTGTAGTACTCGGTCCCTCCAGTCATCACTCGTCTCTCCAAATTGTACTGCTAGCCACTAGCAGCAGCAGCAGCAGCAGGCAAGTGTGTGAGTGTGGAGGTGACGTCCTTTTCCCACGCTCTCTTCTTCTCTCTCTAGACCTCCCCGTTTCACGTGTGCACTCAGTGATAAAGCCCATAGACATTAATTACACCGTCACATACATAGGAACCGACGTGGCGGGTCATTTATTGAAGAAAAGAGGGAAGAAAACGTAGAAACGACGCCCAAATAAGACGTCGAGTCGCCGTTTGGTTCGAGGCCGCAGGACTCCACTGGACTCGCGTTGGGGAGGGCGGAGTCGACTCCATGGATCCCGTACGCCGCCGCAATTCCTCCTGCGCTGTCCCGCCATCTCCCGCGCGCGCAGCAGCCCCGCCTCGCAATTCTTCCCGCGCGCGGCAGTCCGGCTCGCCATCTCGCGCGCACAGCAGTCCGCCTCGCGAATCCTCCCGCGCGGTCGCCATCTCCCCGCGCAGCAGCAGCGCCGCCTCCTCCCAAATCCAGCCCCTCCCCTCCTAGCCTCCTAGAATCTCCCTTCGATTCCATCTCCTTTCCCATCCACCGTGATCCAAGAGCATCCCCAAATCATGAATCGATTAACAAAGACGAATTCTCGGCAAGGCAAAGGCGTTCCTGGAGGAGCTGCTGCAAGCCGGGTGCCTCAAGCCCCGGTCGCCGGAACTGCTGCAAGACAGGCAGCTGGAGTTACCGCTGTTACTGAACATGCTGGTGTTCCTCGAACCATTGATTCCCCAGTTGGTGTACGGTGGCCAATGCCATCTCCAAGCGAAGGGTAAATAAACTCTGACTGAACCTACATATCTTTTGCCGATGTTATTTGTGGTTCCTGAACCGGTGGATGCGTGAGTAGATGTTCACTCTTGGTATTGCTTTGCCTGAACCTATATATAGTATTGCTTTGCCAGTGCCATCGCCTACCGAATGGTGAGTAAATAATGACTGAACCTATATATAATATTGCTTTGACTGAATCTATATGTACTGTTGGCTTGTTTTCCAATGCTATGGATTTGTCCAATTTTTGTGGAAGAATTAATTGATTACAGCATGGAAAATCATATGGTTGCAGGTTATACCCACCAGGAGGGTTCTCAAATTTTCTGCAGTCAAATCCATTTGCTAACCATCCAGTAGATGGAACTGAAAATTTTCATTTTGTTGGTGCTGGATTGAGTCAGGCTTCAGTTTCACCAAATGACATGAGTGCTACAAGAACTCCCCTCAAACAAACCAAACTGTTGACGTAGGGTGGATCACATGATTTATGCCACAGCTGATCACCTTTTTTGTGTTGTATAATTAATGTCTTTATCTATAGAAACTACTGTTACAACCTACGCTTAATCGGGGACTATGGTTTGCCGGGATAGAGCTTTGAAGCATAGATCTACTTGTAGCAGTCTTCCACCGCGAGTGCGCCTCAGCACCACTCCAGTCCCCGACACACGTCCTATCCCTTGGCCACGCGGCCGCGACGCCACCCCGTCACCCTCAGCCCACTCTCCACGTGGGGCCCAACCGTCACGGTCCCGCACGTCAGCCTCCTCCACCTCCAGCTAGGACGCACCCGGATGACGGAAAGCGACCCACACGCAAATCCATCCACCACGCCACCCCGGACGGAGAGGGATGGATGCATCAAGCAAGCAAGAGGAGCGAGAGGCCGACGACGACGAAATCTAGCCTAGCATTAGCTGCAAATCCATCCATCCGCCGTTACCGCTACGCCACCGACAAGCCAAAGCCACAGTCGCATCCCAGCTTTTCACCACTGAAATTAATTACCTGCGGTCAGCACTCACCAGTTTGTGATTAGTATTAGTACTAATTGTAACTGCTGGTAGATCCCTGCTACTGACACTGTAGAGTGTGTAGTGGGCTAGCTGCTCTAGTCATATGCAGCATCACTGAGTTGTTGCACAACGAAGCATGAATCTTGTATCGTCTCCTCAGTTGAAAGGAAAATTGGTCAAGAATCAGTAGGTTCTGATGATGAACAAGGCAGGCAGGGGAACGAGAAATGAAATGAAGAACCATATAGACTATACTCCAATAAATCCACATACACTGTTGTCATCAAAAGAGAAGAAGAAGAAGAAAAAGTTGAAAGGAAAATTGTCTCTCTCTCTCTCTACTGAATCCCGCCTGCCCAAACCAAATGAAATCCATCATCAAAACGACCAAATCCAGATCTTGATGCGGACCTTACACTTTGCGTCCGTCGGCGTCATCTTCCTCCGCCGCCGCCACCGCTGGAGGAGGAAGATAGCGACGGCGACGACGACGTCCGTACGACCGAGCGCGGCGACCGTCCACCGCGCCCACGGCCGCCTCGTGCGGGGGGCCGGCGCGGCGGTGACCACGACGGTGTTGGGCTCCCCGCGTCCGGCGCGGGCGCGGGCGCCGAGGCCGGAGCCGTCGGCTTGGCGAGCCCCACGGAGACACCTGCGCAGTTGACGCGGACGTTGATGCTCTTGGACTTGAACCGACCGATCTGGAACGCGACCTTGGCGTCCATCTGCGCGGCCATGGCGTGGGACTTTCTGGATCTGAGCGCCGACGCCTGGACCGGGTCGATGGTGGCCGCGGACGTGGAGGCCACGGCGCGGATCACCGTCGTGTTGCCCGCCGGGTGGAGGAACCCCGGGACCACGCCGTCGCCCACGTCCGCGCCACCACCACCACCACCGTTGCTGCTGTCGGAGGTGTAGAAGGACGCGGCGATGTCGCTGTACGAGAAGGCCATCTTGTCGTTGGGGTTGCGCGCCGTCACCGTGAACTCGATGCGGGAGGTGAGCGCGTCCGAGTCCGAGACGTTGAGCGCCGCCAGGCGCAGCGAGGTCACCGCGAAGGTGGGCGGGCGCGGGTGGTACACCACGTAGAACACCCCCGCCGCGATGGCGCACAGGAACACCAGCGCCACCAGCACCAGCGTCAGCCACAGGCAGCACGCGCAGCACCACCCGCGGGCGCTTCGTCGGGGACGCGCTTGTGGGGACGCGACTGCAGGGGCTTGGGACGGTACATCGGCGGAGGGGGCACGCGACCGCCGGGAAGCATGGACGGCGGCGCGGGACGCGGAGGACCGCCGCCGACGCCGTTCGCGGTGCCGCCGTTGGTGGCCCGCACCGGAACCGGCTTCGCCGCGGCCGGCGCGTACGCCCGGTCGCCCATTGCGTGCGCCTCTCGCTCGGCTTCTTCGGTTCTTGGCTCTGCCTCTGCTTGGGGCCTCTGCTTGGGGAAGGGATGGAGATGGAGGTGGAGCTGGAGGGATGGGGATGACGGACGGATGAGTAAAGGAGGTGCTAGCTAGGACTGAGGTGGAACAACGCGGACTGAGAAGAAGAGAGAGTGGAGCGTAATAACTGGGACCATTTATATATGCACTGTTTATCCTTTGATGAATTAGGCCTTGTTTAGATTGCTAGAAATTTAACCATTTTCTCATTTTTTTCATACATTAAATACTCATATGTTTTTAAACGTATAAAAAAAAACTACACAGTTTAGATGTACATCGAGGAGACGATTCTTTTGAGCCTAATTACTCCATGGTCGAAAACGCGTCTTCAAAGATACGATGTGACATCCGGTTCCAAATATTTGCCATCTAAACAAGGCCTTAATAGTATTTCTGTGTGCTTCTACTATCTCTTTTTCTTTTTCTTCACCAATCAGTCACCCATCCTCAGGCTCCTGATGCTACGGTCACCCTGGATTTGGTCTTGCTGACTTCCTGAGAGGGAGAGACTGGGGGAGGGAGCTGGTATGGATCATGGGTTTTTCTAGGTCTTTCTTGGTTGATTACCGTGGTTTCTCTTTGACTTAGAGGAGTCAAGGTGAGCGACAATACCTTACTTCTGTTTGAGTTACCACGGTAATCAAGATACATTTGCGTGTGATATGATTATTGATTTCTCATAAATCAACATATAATTATTTTATATTGATTTTTGGCACTATTAAATATCAAATTGAACAGTAAATATAGTCGAAAGATCGATGCGATATTTTATATTTGGAATAGAATAGTAAATATAGCCGAAAGATACGATGTTAGATATTGGGTAGTAATACCGAACGTATCCAGACGGTTTTGCAAAACGACAATACGAGCAGATGAAGAGATATCTTGCTTTCGAGTAGGAGACATACCGCTCATTTAAGATAATAAGAGATAGAAAGATATACACAAGGTCTGCATGACTAACGTCACCCTGACAATAACAAAGCCGAGAGTGTTTTGACCCTACAACCGTAAATGCCTTACAGAAAAAAAGCAAAGTATGCATGCTTGTTTAAGTGTGGTGAATGCGTAAAATACGAGTAGGATGGTAATGCCAAATTGAACTCTGTGTCTTGGTTTAGAGGTGGTGCTCACCACGCCCGACACACGTGAGTAAAGCAAGGTTATTGTAGTAATTTGTCGTTAGCGTAAAAAGTCGTGCCCTTTATTTAAAGACAGGGGAGACAGTAAGATGCAAAGGTCGTATGACTTTGGTGTAATAATCACTAAGACGATGATAAACAAATGAAGTAATGATAAGCATAAAAAATTGAAAAGGAAAGACGGCATAAATCCTACATCTTGTTTGGCAAAAGCATAACCTTACCTGCTTTACTCGATGAAATGATGACGACGACAACGTACACACCATGTTTTTTTCTTCAAACAAAAACATGATTTTTACTTCGATATCTTTTGCCTCAGGTCAAAAGAAAACGAAATAAAAATGCGAATTCTATGGAGCAATCCCATTCATCCATACTCTTAAATATATAGCATTTGAAAACCAAAACTTTATAGCATTTGACATGATTAAAAACCCCCAACGGTTTGGGCCCCTTGACACCGTTTTTTGATATATCACACCGTACCACCCCCCTTGAGCAAAAGGTTTTTCCGTCGTCATTGCTATTGCTGCTACGTGTCGAGCAGAGGAGCACGTGGGGTACATGTGTGTACTGTTGGCAGTTTTAACTGTGATTTGCAAGCGCCATTAAAAGTTTGATGAGAAGCCATTAAGCCGAAGCTGGTACAGCCATATATAAACGACGCAAGTACTAGCTACTATAGTATAGCGGCACCACACTACCACAACTACCACTGCTGATGTTAAATAAAAAAGAAAAGAAAAACACCACCACAGCTGCATGCTAGGCGATTTGTGTATGTATACATCGCATGGCGTGGAATACTACTACTAGTCGTATATATATCGACATGTACTGATTGATGGAGTGGAAGATCCCAATAGTTCCAGGCTCGCACCCATCGATTCATCAGTTACGTACGGAGTCGTATTTATTCGCATATGAAATACCACCAAAATTTGGAAGCTGTAGATGTACTGTACTGGTACAGAACTTGCTGCTCGATCGACGAAATGAATACGCTTGCGCTGCATGTTTTGGTGTCGTGGCGTGGGCTGGCGCCCGCGCGTTACGTGACGTGTAGCGTAGAGCCAGGTTGTAGAGCTCCGTTTGGTACGTGTACGTCTACGGTGGCGGTGGGTGCTCGCTCGGGAGTCGGTACAGCGCTACGGGTACGCGTACAGGTACAGCTACAGCTGCCGCATCACATGGAGGCGGCGCGGGCGGGCGAGGTCGGGTCGGGGACCGTACGCACGTACGCGTGTGCGACCGTGGCGATGGCGCGCCGAGATTCGTACGCGCACGGCGCGGCGGCGGCGGCGGCGGCACACGGTGGTGGGCTGGCGGTGGGGTTTAAGGTTTCGTTGTAACGGATAGGCGACTCATCTACCGTCCGACGTGTGTGCGTGGATATGGACTACCGGTAGTAGTAGCTGGGTTAAGCACCGGGGAGGGAGATTAGTGAGTGAGTGGGTTTTCGTTGTCTGATGGGAAAGTCACGCACACGCCATCGGCCAGGGTCGTCGTCCCTGCAGAACTTCCCCTGCCGTGTAACTCTGAGGCCCTGCGTGTGTGCATGGTCGACTACAGCTACAATGCTACTGTCACACCCTCTATGATCGGCACGATGGGAGTGACTATGAGAAGAAGGTGCGTTCCTTACTAGATTTACGTAATAGTTGTATTAGAGTTTCTATTCCATGTGGTTACGAAATGTACTTTTTATCTTTAGTTGAATTTACATAATCTGTATATATTATCCTTATATTGACAACATTCAGTAATCTAAATCGGCAAGCGTTTGCCTTGTCAACAGGGTGGATATACTTCATTCCACTCCAAAAAATCATGCCATGGAGTTTTTGATGACCACCGACACCCACAGCTCCAATGTGCTCAATCGATAAGCATTCGTCATCAAAGTTGTTACAAATTGTACTTTTTATTTCAGCACTACCCCGTCACACCCTGCGATCAACGGTGATAGGAGTGACTCTGAGTAGAAGCCGCGTATTACGCCTCGAGTAGCTTTACGTAATAGGTGAATTTCGTTTCTAATTCCATGTAGTGACATGTGGGCCCGACTCGTCCTCCAACCGGTATCCAAACCCTAGAGTGCTGAAGAACCCATGTTGTATCGACATGATTCAGTAATCTAAGTCGCCAAGGCTGGAGGTCCTCGTCTCTAGTGAAGGCGTCCTTGCGTTTGTTTCTATTTTTTGAATAATTGTAAGAACTCATTTAACCGACGACATTTGAACTTGTATGTCGGATTATTTTCTTTGATGTATTATTTGGATTGCTCAATCGGTATGTCGGATTATTCATCGTCAAGTTGTTATCTAGAATTCACATTGTATGTTTTTTATCTTTAGTTAAATACTCATACTCATAAAAACATATATAAGATACTACAGACTAGAATTTGTGCGCACAATTTACACCGCAATCAAAGGCATAGAATTTCGCCGGGCTGTGGCACAGCTAGCTAGCCATAGAGGATGAGGGTCGTGTGGCCCTGCCATGAAGGGGACAGGTGAGGTGAGGGCCGGCCGTTGTTGTGCCTAGATAAGCTATTAGAAGAGACGAGGCGATAACCGATAATGCGGCTGGCAGCGTTAGATTAGCATTACCAAATCCAAATGGGCGGGGTCTAGTCTAATCATTTCGGGCTGGGTGGACAAAGCTAGTCCTCACATCCTTTCTCTATGATGTATCTCCATCGTTGTTCCTACTAAACCTTTATTCTCTCTCTCTCTCTCTCTCTCCAATAGAGGCTTAACGTGCATGCAGACCCATGGTCCATGGAGGTGGGATGACAGACCGGACCCAGCAAGGAGACAGAGTAGATAACATTAACATGGACGCCACGTTGACCAAGTCAGAGCGATCGTGACCAGCTGATCCATCGATCAACTGACTGATTGGATTGGATCAGGCATGCAAAGCAAAATGCCAACTTGCTTGCTGCTACCAGTTCTTTCATCAGTTTGTAATATAAAAATCTGGCCTGGTGTGTCGTCGTCCGTGGATGCCACTAATTGTTGGAAGAATCGCCTGTGACCGTGAGTATCAACTGATTAATTAAGTTAGTCACTACTACGACGTTATCTCTATTAGCATTTCAAGGATGGATGGATGGATGGAATAATCCCAGCTTGTGGGCGAATAATTAGCAGCTAGGACATATCGTAGTGAGGAATCGAAAACGAACGACGAATGAATGTGACGGGCGTGCGAGTGATCGACGACTATACCTTGTAGCCGTCGCTGGATAGCCAAATTAGTGGACGCTAATGATGTGTGATGACTGATGAGTGCGCGGCTCCCGGCCGTTGAATGTAATCGTGCCATCCATCGTCTGCTAGCTAGTGCGTTTTGGCTTTTATTTACCCCGTGTCCACTTCACGCGTGGCCGGGCTATGGCCTATGGTGCCCACGTATATAGCGCGCAGAATCTCTTGGACGAATCTTGCATTGTGTTTTCTCTGACAAATAAATCCGCTAAACTTTTTTTCCGTAATTCAATCACCTGAAATCTGGCGTGCTCGATCTCAGACAATGAGTTCTGAGAGGGATGGGACTCTTGCCGTTCAAAGGATCAGAGGAAGGTGGCTACTAATGTATGTCAGCAGCCCCCACACCGACACCCTGAAGGCAAGCCAGAAGAAGGGACGTGGGCATCGAGTCAAGAAGCCCAATGCGAAGGTCCATGGGCCGGACTGGGCTACATCATCTACATTCGCCAGCAAGCCCAGTGAGGAGTAGGTTAAGACCTGAGCTCGAGCACGAGCATTGTAAGCAATTTGATAACAGAACTCTTGTTTCTCTCCCAACCGGCCGCCGGCCGGCATAAGCTACCTTCCTTCCTCCTCTTCCTGGTTGATTGAGTGAGTTGAGAGTGGATCTCTGCTGCGGCGGCGGGGATCGACATTGGTGTATCGGCTCGGTTGGTTCCGGCGGCAAGTCTTTGGATTCGTCGCGAGCATATCCACTTCACTCGGCGGAGAGCTCAGCGGCGTCATGGAGCCCAACATGAAGCAGGCGTTCGGCGAGCTCACCGGCGATTCGGCGGCCCGGCGGCAAGTGGGGCCCGGTGGGAGCGTGACACGCCAGCTAGCCCGGATCGGCGCGTCGGGCCAGCGCCACGCAGCGGATGCGCCGCCCTCACGCCACGAAGGCAGCGGTCGACCCGCGGCGAGAGGGCTTCCGCGACAGCGCCGTGTTATCAAGGGCGCGCCCGGTGTGGGCAGGCGCCTCATCACGCTTCGAGCAGCGGCGCATCGGCCCCACGCTCCCACCGCCTCGCGCCACGGAGGGACTCTTTGCGTTGCCCGATCCAAGGCTGCGGTGGTGGCGACATAGCTGAGGGAGTGCAGCGTCGACTCGCTGGCGGATGCGGGCGAAGGATCGGCGACCTCGAACTCATCTGTCTGTCCGAGATGCGTGGCGAGCGACGGACCGCCCTAGAGGGCGGAGACCTCCAAGGCGGGCTTCGTCATTTGGATTCCATGGATGGAGGCGGCTATGGAGGATGTTCGCGGCGTCGGTGGCTCAGCGGACGGCGTCGCTCACGGCCCGCGGCGTCGACATGCGGATCCCCATGGACGCAGGCGTGCTCGGCCTTCGACATCAACCCAAGGGGGCACCACGGCCCGGCTTAAATCCACTACTCGGCGCCCGCGTGGCATCATCGCCCGCCCGGCCCGGTGCCCGAAAACCCCGCGGGCACAGCGTCTGAGGGGTATGGGTCGGTCCGCGACCATAGCCCCCCCCCCGATTCACCGGGTGCGTCTCATCACCCCATCCCCAATTTCCTCCATGAACCCGATTCCCCACCCAACCCCCACAATCACAGCCTCCCCTACACTCATCCACCACCAATCCACGGATCAAACCCTACCAACCAATTCCCAACATTCAATTACCCATACTACACCACACCTAACAAATCATCATCGCCCAACTTTTCCCCACTTCTACCCACCGCACCATGAATCAGCCCACCAACAAAATCACAATCTAGGCCGCTTACCCAAACTCGATTTCCCAAAATTCGATGGTGAGGATGCTCAATTTTGGATCACTGCGCCCAAAATTACCGACATGTACCTTTGTAGAGCCCCATATGTGGATCAAGGTAGCCACCATGCACTTTACGGGGGGGCGACCAAGCGGCTCGATCAATCGAACCTTCTCTAGCCTCCAGGGTAGCCATCATACGCACACTCATCCGCGGCGTTTGGCGCGTGATCAACACTGCTGCTCCATCGCAAGATGTTCCACATCCGCATGACAGGCTCCTGTTCGGAGTATGTTAACCAGTTCACTGAACTCGTCGACCAGCTAAAGTCCTACAACCCAAACCCAGACACAGTCTCATTCATCCAACGTTTCGTTGATGGGTTACGTGATGACATTCGTTCCGTGCTTATGGTTGCTCGGCCATCTACTCTGGATCTGCGTATACTCTTGCTCTCATACAGGAGGAAGCTCTGGAGTCCTCAAGGCGCAAGGATTCCCGCCGTCAAGAATTCACAAGTTATCCCAGGCTTGCCGGGAACCGTGCAACCCCTGCTGCATTCCAGCCAAGATCATCAGCTGACAAAGGTGTAACTGACGACAAGTTGTTGCCACCAGCGAAGCCACCCGGAGACAACAGGCGGCGTCCTGGCAATTTCAATTTCAGGGCGGGGGCCCTCTGCATTGACCTCTTGGTGACAAGTGGGCGCTGGTCATCAGCTGTCCTCCTCGGCCACCGACTTCACGCTCTGCAAGAATGCAGGAGCTCTTTGAAGATTCTTTCGAAGCACAAGGCGAAGACCCTCTACGGGAGGAGCCGTTCCAAACACTTGAACACCTGGTGGGTTGTTCTCCGCCCTATCGTGGCGGTCTCATCGGATGAACTTGGGTTGCGAGACTATGAAATTCTATGGTTCGATAACAAAATCGATCAGTTCTATGCTTGATTGACTCCGGGAGCACACACTCCTTCATTAGCTCCTCAGTGGCAGCAGCTATCCCTGGTCATGTCTCTCTGCCAGCAGCAATGAGTGTACAGGTGGCCAATGGTGCCGTCATCAATGCCTTTGCTGAACTTCTGACATGTCAATGGGAAGCTTCGGGGGATACAAATTTGTGTCCAATTTAAGGATTGTGCCACTAGCATCTTATGATATCATATTAGGCATGGGTGGCTCGAGGCCTTTTCTCCAATGAAAGTCAAGCCAGCGCGATAAATCAATGGCAGTTCCGTATGGATCGAACGCGGCTTCATTGCAAGGCATCCCATCTTGGGTTGGCGTGCGAAATGCGATTCTTGACATTGCTTCTTCCCTTCTTTGTCGATCGGCTCCCATTTGCTACGAAATCCAAGCTCTTGTGGATGAATTTCTTTGCATTGACCATTGAGCAGATTCCTTTGCCTCCAAGGCGTGGCTGCGACCCGCGGGATACCCACGATCGAAGGCGCCACCCGGTTTCGGTGCCAATCACGGATACTCTCCAAAACTCAAAGGCTGAAATTGAAACACAAGTCCGCGAGTTCTTTGAAGAATGGAATGATTCGCCCGGTCATGATCCTTTCTCTTCACGATTGCTTCTAGTGAAAAAGAAGGATCGGTCGTGGCGGATGTGCGTGGATTATCGCATCTTTGAATGCACTCACTATAAAGAGCAAATTCCCAATTCGATGGTGGCGAGTTCCTCGATGAAATTTGGCGAGGGCGAAGTGGTTCACTTGTTTGGACCTGCGTGCTGGCTTTAACCAAATTCGATTGGCTCCAGGTGAAGAGTACAAGACGGCCTTTCGGACCCATTGGGGGCCGATTCGAGTCACCGTCATGTCCTTTGGGCTCACCGGCGCTCAAACACATTCCGAGGGGCAATGAACTCCACCCTTAAGCCCCTGCTCCGTGTTTGTGTGATTGTCTTTTTCGACGACATACTCATATACAGCAAGACGCTGGAAGAGCACATGGTACACCTCCGCCAAGTGCTGGAACTTCTCGCTAAGGATCAATGGCTCATCAAGTTAAGTAAGTGCCGCTTTGCCCAAGAATCGGGTGCATACCTTGGCCACATTGTCGGTAGCTGCGGGTGTCGATACCGACCCGTCTAAGTTGGACTCCATCGAGGCTGGCGGAACCAGCGGATGTCAAGCGATTCTTGCCGATTTTGCGGGGCTAGCCGGCTACTATCGCAAATTTGTTCAGCATTTTGCGGTTATCGGCTAAACCTTTGTACAATCTGCTCAAAGAAAGGCTCCGATCTTCTGTGGACCAAGGAACATTCCATTGCTTTTGTTACTCTCAAGCAAGCATTGCTCTCAGCTCGGTGTTAAGTCTACCAGATTTTCTAAGCCCTTCGATTCTGGGCCCGATGCTAGCGACACAGGCGTCGGCGCGTTTTTGCTCAAGAAGGTCACCCTCTAGCCTTCATCGGCCGTGCTTTGGGTCCTCGTACTCGTGGATTATCAACTTATGACAAGGAGTATCTCGCCATTACGGTGGCTGTTGGCGATGGCGTTCTTACCTGCAACATGGCCAGTTTACTATCTTCTCAGACCAGCACAGCTTGATACATGTGACTGATCAGCGATTACATACCCCATGGCAACTCAAGATGTACACCAAGTTGGCGGGGCTCGATTACAAGGTCTCTTATAAGCAGATTGCTTCAAACTTGGCTGGCGATGCCCTGTCAAAGACACCCTCGACCACACTTTCGACTTCGGGCTATATCGTCGATCGCCTACATGGACCTTTGGAAGTTGACAAGGTTATCTCTACGATCCAACGACATCGGTTGCTTTGCAACAAGCTTGTCGGTTAGTCGATTCTCACCCTCCTTATTCTCTGTCCCATGGACTCATTCGTTACAAAAATCGGTATGGGTCGGCAACAACAAGGCATTCTGAGAACAAGATCATGAAGGCTCGCATGATGGCGCTATTGGGGGACACCGGGTGTGCCGGTGACCCCTGCCCGTGCGGCTCTTTGCTTGGCGTGGCATGGCGGCGTCCACGGTTTTGTCTCGGTACCATACCATGCGCATCGGCAAAGCCGGTCGAGCTAAGTACCCGGTCTCCTTTCCCTCTACCGGTGCCTTCTGCTTCGTGGCAAGTTTTGACTATGGACTTCGTTGACGGGCTGCCTCCCTCTGGTCCCGCAAATTGTATTTTGGTAATTGTCGACAAGTTCAAAAAATACGCTCATTTCATTGGATTCCATCACCCATACACTGCTGAAAAGATTGCCCGGGTCTTTTCTTGACTCTGTCTACAAACCGCATGGCATGCCGAGGACTACATTGTTTCTGACCGAGACTCAGTCTTCACTAGTTTGTTTTGGGAAGAATTGTTCCGCTTAGCCCAAGTGCAGCTCTGTCACAGTTCTGCGTATCACCCCGGAATCGGATGGGCGGACGAGGCGTGTTAACCAATGCTTGGAAACTTATTTACGGTGCTTTGTTCACTCCACTCCGCGCAGGTGGTTCAAATGGTTGTCACTTGCAGAATTCTGGTACAACACAAGCTTCCACTCAGCATTGGGCAGAACTCCTTTCGAGGTACTGTATGGTCAGCCCCCTAAACACTTTGGCCTTACGATGTTGTCTCTCCTCTACCTCAAGTGGCGTCAAAGGTTCTTTGAAAGGCAAACTATGTTGGCGATAGTCGAGGCGACATACGCTCCGCGCCCAACAACGAATGAAACATCGGGCCGCAAGAACCGTTCGGGGCGTGTTTTCGGTGTGGGTGACATGGTATTCTTGCGACTTCAACCATATGTCAATCCTCTCTAGCACCTCGAGCTCATCAGAAGTTGTGTTTCAAGTTCTTCGGCCCCTTTGAAGTCATTGAGAAGATCGGTACTGTGGCCTACAAGTTGAAGCTGCCCCCCACTTAGCCGGCTCCACCTGTCTTTCCGCGTTTCATTGCTCAAGCCGTCTCCACCTCCATCGGCTCGGTCACGGATTCTCTGCCCGACTTGGAGGATAACTGCGGATTCTGAGCTGGTCTTTGCTTAGCGCCCGACTTCTGACAGGTTGGTGGTCGTACTATTCCACAACTTCTGATCAAATGGACAGGCATGGAGGAAGAGTTGGCGACCTGGGGAAGATTGTCTCCATCAAGCGGCGATTCCACTGCGGCACCGGCTTGGGGTCAAGCCGGCACTCAAGGAGGGAGGGATGTCGGCCCCCCCCACCGACACCCTGAAGGCAAGCCAGAAGAAGGGGCGTGGGCATCGAGTCAAGAAGCCCAATGCGAAGGTCCATGGGCGGACTGGGCTACATCATCTACATTCGCCAGCAAGCCCAGTGAGGAGTAGGTTAAGACCTGAGCTCGAGCACGAGCATTGTAAGCAATTTGATAACAGAACTCTTGTTTCTCTCCCAACCGGCCGCCGGCCGGCATAAGCTACCTTCCTTCCTCCTCTTCCTGGTTGATTGAGTGAGTTGAGAGTGGATCTCTGCTGCAGCGAGGAGGGATCTGACAATGTACTAACTACTAACCTTAGAAAATCATTGGGCTGCAAGCTGACCTGGAGGATCGGAGAAGGTACGGTGGGCGCAGATCAACGAGCGAGGCACCATCGACCAGCAAAAAGGAAGATGATGGTTGGGCGAAACTAGATTTTTGGCATGCATTTAGCTGACTATAAAACTTAAGTAGGGGCTAATTAACCAAACATGACCTTATATCAGCTTGTGTTGTATGGATATGCATGGTGGATCGACCGGGACTTGCCAACGAACGACCACCCGCAGGGATCAGTCGTCGTCATCTTTCCAAAAAAAGAAGAGACAAATTAATTGAACATCTTTAATTACTTGCATTTTAATTTGTTGCAGGCCAGGAGAGACGCGACCATACGTACCTACTGTACTGTAGAATCCAGCTGTGCGCAGCTGCATGCAGCCTCATCAGCTGTATCCCGTACGTACGTCGGTCTACGTGCAACATTATTGAATTCAACTAGCCGGCTTCTTGTGCTACAGCGACGGTAGGTATGTATGGTCTGCATGTCGTCGCGTGCCCATGTCACACAGGTAGGGTCATCACAAGCCATGCATGTCGATCGTGTGATGCAGTCATCAGTGTTCCACACACACACAGCCCTGGTCAATTTAATTGGTCACGATCGAATTGAAGCAAGGCTGGTGTGTTTAGCACCCAAAATTTGGTGCAAAATTTTGGATGGTGTCACATCGTCTGTTATGAAGGCGTTTCGTTTGTTAGTGATAAATATTATACTGTAGGCGTAGCCCAGCTCAAAAGAATCGTCTCATGATATGCATCTAAAAGCGTATAATTAGTTTAATTTTTTTTTACCTATATTTAAATGCTAAATGATATTTACGGCCGGCCGGATGTGATGGGGAATCTTCTTTTTGATAGTGGAATTTGGGAGGAATTTGGGGTCTTAAACACACCCAGGTCAAATTTAAAAAGGTCGGTCATCGATCCCATCTGGAGTCACAGGTTGGCGCGCGGAAGACGTGCAGTACAGATCGACCCCTGGTAGTCGTAGACTCGTCGCCGGCTGGTAGTCGATCGTGCATATGATACACACTGCTACGTCCCATCGATCCGTCGTCGTGCACAGCATTAGCTAGCGTTAATGCACAGTCAGTCCTGTTAATGCATACGCGCCTCTCCTGATCGGCCGGGTCCTGGATCGACCGAATACCCCTCGATCCATGGCTGTCTCACCAAGAGGAGATGGATAGAGATATATATCGAGCAGCTAGTCGTTGTCCTCTGCTGCATGCACCGTCCAAAATGTACTGTATTTATTTGCAGCTAGCTAGCGACGACATGCATGACTACAGTACAGCTCCGATCCAAACATGAGGCACTGTCGAGCGCGGCACGGTCGTGACGTCAATTACATTCATTAATCATCTTTCCCAAAAAATTAAACGATCGGAAGACCCACTTTTTTTTTTTTCCTTCTTTTTTTTCAACTTTACCCGATTTTACTGAAAAGGCGCATAGTACATTTGGTGGTTACAGAGGTTTACATCAATTGAACTGAACCGAGGGTAGGCACTTACATCAGCAACGAAAGCTCAAAGATAGAGCACCAACATTCAGTCACCCTCTTGCTCTTTTTGGGCATCATTGTCTTCCATTTTGCAGACTCCGTTTTGCAAGACAAGAGGAGATTTTGTAGGTTCACAAGCTCATCGCTGAATGCGACCCCATTTCTTCTCTTCCATAGTTGCCAACAGCATAAGGCAACAACCACGCTGAATTGATCTTGGGGGCACTACGATGGGGGTGCCATATGTACAATCAACGCAGTTGATTTGTATGATTGTGTTCACCTGTCTGTACTCGATCCCAAAGCACACCAGAACTATACAGTAATCGGGCATTCAGAGATAATGTGATTTGGGGATCGGACTCCTCGGCAGCAGCACACACGAGACAATTTGGTGAGTCGACCACCCTTTTTTCTTGAAAAGGTCGGATATGCACTGAATTCGTCACTTGGAGAGCAACCAAATGAACAGCGGGACTCTCAACACTGGCAAAGGATCAAGATCGACGACGCAAAATAAAAGCGATGCGGGGCGTGGCGTGGCGAAGACAAACCATGCACTTGCACTGCTGGTGATGCTCCGGCCGGCCGGCGTCTGCAATGGAATGGATGGGAGAAGCAATAAAACGGAATCAGAGTTTCCGCTACGTCCGTGAATCATCATGCATGTCCACCGGCCAAGGTATAGCTGATGTATGTATATGTGGATGCTCCTTTCGTTTCTCATCACATCACGTACTAAAACTTGGGCTGCCAACTGCCTACCAATCGCAGGTCTCCAACCAAACAGAGCACGCCGTTGTTTAGTGGCAAGGGGCACAGACCACACATATAGTCAACCAAAAGGCCCAACAAGGGTTTGTCCTATCTCCGATCCATCTCCATCTTCGTCTGGCCCCCCGGCCTCCTCCCCGATCGATGATGCATGGATCTCTGCGCGCAGATTAGTGCCAAGCCAAGCATGCATGCAACTGCAGCTCCTCTTCCAACTCCGATCCACCTGCGTCAGGTCAGACACCGGAGGACAACCGGTCCGGCCATCCGCCGCCTTGAATGCCTCTCAGTACTGCAAGCTCCACCTGATGATGATCCTGGCGTCGTGGCCTTGTCCATCCATCAACGAGCGATACGTTCAATTCGCAGCGGAGAGAAGCTGCAGGGCCGGACACAGGCAGGCAGGGTTAATATTCGCTTGCAGCCTGCCTACCTGCTGTTAATTTGCTTGGTCCCTGAATTGAATCTGCATGGCGAGACGGACGGCGGATGAGAATGAGAATGAGAGTGGTCTCCTTTCTTGTCTCCTCTCGTCCTCGGCTCCTCTCTCTTCTCTATATGTATCAAGAGATGCATGCCAACGTACAGTGTACTATCGATCTGACTGATGCGCAGCAAGCTACTTTTACACACATGCATGCTCTGCTAGCTCTTAATCAAACATGACTTTATTTGTGTCCTCATATAATTAATAAAGCTGCTTCCTAGCTCTCTCCAGCTTTTATTTATAGCCCTGCCTGCTTGCTTGGATAGTTGTATGCACGAATATCATCAGCTTAATTGTGTTAGTTGATTTCTTCGTCAGATCAGGTGGGGGTGCAGTGGTGGACGCCTCTCACCACACAAGTACTCCATCTTGTGTGCTCATATACGAGGAGCAAAATGTGCTGGCATGTGGCATGGGTCCAAGCTAGGTCACTACTTATAGGTCAACTGGTCAAGATGTGTATGTGTCTCGTCTTGGAACAACGTTAGGTCTTGTGACACATGTCCAAGGTTTTAGAATTGGTTGGTGCAATCGCCGATACGCTGACTGTACTCAGTACTCTTGCTTTGATGCTTGAAACATGCATGCCTGCCCTGTCCAAAGCCACTAGAAAGAAGATGATGGGAAGTCTTAGAAAGAATATCGTTTTTTTTTTATTTCAGATTCTTTCATATATATGTAATTTAAAATGTATTACGCTAGGTTTTAATATAATCCTTTCTTCGCTTGAAAAATGATCTAACCACCTTATCGATCCTAATCGTTGTCGTGTGCCTGTTAGCGGTAGGTACCCACAAACAAGCACCCGTGCAATCTCTATGGCTGCGAGTGAAATCATTGTACTTTTGTTGCAATCCAACAAAAAAGTATACAATAAAATCATGCACGCCCTATATATTATATTATATGCCTACTAAATGTGTGTGGCTAGTAGTACGTATGATGGTCATCAGGTAGCTTGACATGTTATTCGCATCTTGGCATGATGCGTGTATGTATATATGGAGCTGATATATACAGTATACCTGACACATACGGCCGGCCCGGAGCTTCTTCCCCAACTTGCTATGGCGCCTATACATGGTGGCCTACTACTGGTACGAAGTATACGTCTTTCCCTCAGTCGCAAATGTTTGTTTACAGAAAATCGTTTTTCACAAACACGCTTAGGACGGCCTTGCGTAAAGGGGACGGAGGGAGTACCTATCACATGGCAATGTTTGGCAAAGCGACCACAATACGTGGTCCTCCTGTCTACATGACTCACTAATATCGATCATGTAAAGGAAATCCATCTATCATTTTTTTTTTTTTCCTTTTACAGATGTACAAAACCGATCAGTTTGTTGTTCATTATCTGTTGGTTGTTTTTATTTCTTTTTTTTTAAAAAACGATTAAAACGACTAAGGATGTTTGTAAGAGTTTCTTCCAGCTACTCAACTTTATCTATATATATATATAAAACTACATATCACTAAGGGACTAGAGCCAGAACCAAATTTTTGGATTCACTGACTTTGTTCGTTTGTGAGCAGATGAAAAAAAAGCTCCATGCTCTTAGACCGTGTTCAAACTCTTTAATGAGGATGGTTTATGACAAGACATACTTAAGAAGAAATATGTTAAAAAGATAAATGCTTATCTCAAATTGAAAAAGGCCTGATGACTCACATTTATGGTCAGGGTTGATGGATATGAAGGATGCAATGCTACAGTATGGATGGTTTAAGGTTCATAATAGGCAGCAAACAAGATTTTGGGAGGATGTATGGGTCGGTCAAGAACCCTTAAAGCGGAGGTTCTCGGACTTATACAGGACAGTGAGGAAGAAATGGGTCTCAATGGCTTGCGTACTTAATTCGACTCCCTGAACATTTCATTTAGATGGGGGATTGTTGGAGAGAGATTAGAAGAGTGGCTCAGTTTGGTGTCCTTAGTGTCGACGGTGCATCTAAATAGGGACAGCGACATCTTTATATGGCAATTAAAGAAAAACGGTGTGTTTTCAGCAAAGTCACTACACACAGAGCTGATGAAGAAGGATAAAACAGAGGGAAAACATCTATTCTAGAAAGCAAAAATACCATTAAAAATTAAAATTTTCCTTTGGTATCTAAAAAGTGGTTATCCTAAAGAAGGATAATTTAGTGAAGAGAAAATGGAAAGGAGATTCCAAATATTTTTTCTATGGTTTGGAAGAGAACATTCAACATCTCTTTATCGATTGTTGGGTGGCTAGACTTTTTGGAACACGATTTACATCACTTTTTAATTTCATCAACCAAAAAGCACATTGCACATGTTTGGATCTTGGTTAAGGAGTTACACTCCAAAAATAAGATGCCAAATAATTGTGGGTATGGCGGCTATGTGTTGGGCCTTATGGTTGAATAGAAATGATATTGTGTTCCAAAGAAAGGTTACTATCTTTTTTTTTTGCAAGTAATTTTCAAGGGCACATATTGATCCAATAATGGTCCCTGTTGTCTAAAAGAGGAAGAGGGAAGGTTTGAAAGAAGGTTGTAAACAACCGAAGGGTATGGTGCTTCAGTTCTTTGGCTCCTGGAGCTGGAGTAATATTGTCTTGTGGTGTTTTTGAAGCTGGTGTGTTGTTACTTGCGGTTGAAGTACTTTGGACTAGTGTTGCAGCTAGTAAGTTGTCGTTTTTATGTGAACGTTGTTGCAGCTTTGTTTTCTTCGTAAGGTCTAAGAGTAATATCAGGTCCCGCTTAGCGAATTTCAGGGCTCAGCCCTGGTTGTACGTGTCAAGGTCTTAGATTAATGTCAAGTCCCGCTTAGCGGATTTTTAGGCTCAGCCCCTGATTGTAAGTGTCAAGCTCTAAGCATTCAGTGAATGCGGCTGGGATATTCTATTCCGTCATTAAAAAAGGTAGAGTTGTTTTAAAGAAAAAGCTCGCCTAAACATGGTCAAAGAGCATCTCCCTCAGATATCATATCCAATTAATCTTCTTATATACCTTATAAGTAGTGTTTTAGAAGATGAAGAGGTTGCAGCAAGTCTTCTATCTCTATAATTTTTAAGACATCTCCTAAATGAAACATCGCCTCTCTAATAAAAGAAAACAACCCTTAGAAGACAAAAGTTTTAGGCAATCGATCTGCTGCAACAACAGTACTTTCCTATATTCTAAATTGATTTTAGAGTACTCTCTTATAACAACTTATAGGAGATGCAGTATGAGAACTATGGTGAAGATGCTCTAAGTGTACATCATAGTTACTCAGTTAATGGACCTTCACTAATAAGGCGAAGGGTCCAAACCTTTCTTCTACAAAAAGCATACTCCTAGGGATGGTATTAGAAGTCGTTTTGGACAAGATTTAGGTCAAACATCGGGAATATAAATCATCAATAACTTTTAAGTTGTTGAGTTTGTAAATGTAAAAATTATATGAGTAGATTTGTCTTAACAAATACTTTGATAAAAGTATACATATATCACATCTCCATAAATATTTTTTTATAATAATAAGAGGTCAAAGTTGTGTTTTTAGAGATCGTGTCGTTGTCCTAAACGACTTCTAATATCACAATCAGGAGGGAGTATGTTTAGCTAGAGATTACTGAAGAAGTTGTGTTTAATGTCCAATTACCATATTGAGGCGTTGCTTGTGTTGCACTACCTCTGTCTTAAAACAATTAATCTTATATTGCTTATTTGGTATCTAGAATGTTTAGTGATAATTTTCTTTATAGATCTACGTATTTGACTTAAAACTGTTTGATTTCTCAAAAGCAAGATTTTTTTTTTTAAAAAAATATTATGTGACTAAGACAGTGGCAAAGGAGGATGTCTCAACGTTGCTTGTTCCTTCACAGGCTTGCACTATAGCACAGAATAGCGGTAATGTAGCTGAATTCGGTAGGTAGCAAGTTGCATGCACCAAGGCTGGCCAACAAGGCAGGCCCACACCATTTGTTTCCTTTCCTTGATGGAATGGAATGGGAATGCACGTAGTAGCAGCGTGGGAACAGAAACGAAGGCACCCAGCCCATCTAGAGATGAATGGGTAGATCCAGCCCAGCTACACATTGGGCCGAGAGCGAAAAGCCCAACCGTCGTGGGGCTGGGTTTCTTCTTCTTTCACAAGAAGAAGAAAGACTCGTCATGAACTACGTAATTCTCTCTCTCTCTCTTTTTTAAGAGAAAAGCAAGGTCAACGTATGACACAGACAGGCAGCAGATACCTTGCTTGCTGTCGTTGTAGATGGTGCTTCTTCATCGGATAGTCATCAGACAGACCAATTCAGACACGCATATATCTATCTCATTAATTCCAATACTTCGCGTGACAGCAAGATACTAAAGCCTTGGTGGCTAAGGCGTTTGTTATTTGGCACAGCTAGTTTCTGGTGATGATACATACACACGTTCTGGAGCCTTTGGTTGCTTCTTCATCAGCGTTCAAACTCACCGCCAAATCGTGCAGTTGTCAAAGCAGCCAGAAAAACTGTAGAACCGATTTGCATCTCGTTATTAAAGGGCCTGCAGTATGTATTCTGGATATTAAAACGAGGAATAATCGTGGCCACGCAGCATATACTATAGATAGATTTGGCGTTGATCATCATTGATCCATTCATTCCACGGCACGCGCCGTCCCGCTCGGGATCCGGAATATAAGACAAAGGCATGCAGTTGGGGCGCGCAGGCAGAGCGTGCACAGGGCAGGCAGATGGGCGTGGAAGTGCAGGCAGAGCGGAGCGGCGCTGGCATGCATGTGCGCGGCTGGGCGGCGCACGAGGAGGCTGTCCCGCCCAGGGGGACGCCGCCCGTAGGAACTCGCGTGCGCACCACCCCGGAGGCCGGAGGGAGGGACGAGAAGAGAAGAGATCTACGCTTCGAAGTGGCAGCGTCACGGTCACTAACTCCAGGCAGATTTGGACACATCTCGGCTGCTTTATTCCCGACGCCTTTTCTTGCCAGTCCCAAACCCATGTCATGTGCGCTGTCACCGCCTCTGCCCCACTAACTCATCATCATCTCGCCGAGCCGCCGTCACTGTGCTACGAATAGGAGGCATGCCTGCTTTGGATGGATCATTACCATTCCTTGTAACCAGTCACTACTTGCTGATTAACACCATGGCCGAGTTATATGGCATGCATCCCGCTTTGCATATTCGTAGCTCCCTTGGCCTCTCCTGTCATCGCTGAATGTCAGGAAATTCACCATTAGCTTTGACATATTAGGAGCCCGGACAATTCTTATTTGCCATGTTATGGTATGGGTCTTTTCACCCTATTCTATCTTTGTTATTTTCAAGCTCACATATATTAAACTATTTTTTTGTATATTTAATTTCAGTTCTATTTGATATGTCAAAATATAATTTGGATTGCAACTTTAGTACTCCTTTTATCACACGATGACAATTCAACTCTGATTCGAGGGTCAAGATTCATTTACTTACACAACATAAAGAGGCCATGGCATG